>PVJS01000223.1:0-83283 GCA_004027185.1 Glis glis
GTGTGTGTGTGTGTGTGTGTGTGTGTGTGTGTGTGTGTGTGAAGAGTGGAAGAATTTTGTAGGGAGGAGTTCTTTCATTTCATTGTCCAGATTGTTTCCAGCTTCTTATGATACTCTTATCTCTCATGGCTCTTCTAAATAAAAATTTCAGATGTATGATATGATATAAGTACTCCCATATGTCTTTTGAAAATACTAATTTTGGTTGGACAGAAAACCAGAAAGGCTGGATAAGCATTCATATGCTGCTGTAGGAATTAATTTGAGAGCACAGTGGCTCAGAATACAGTAATTATTTTAGGCTGCCTTTTCAAATTCAAGGAACCCAGACACTTCTATGATCTCACAGTATTGCAGCAAATGGACCAAAGCACAGACTCTAATGTGTGAAAGATGAATTTATACATGCACTTACATTTTGATTAATTTATTCATTATTCAACCTATATTCATTGAGCACCTTCTTCTGCTGAGCTCTACATGAGATACTTTGGATTCAAAGAGGGGAGTTGGAGGATGGCTCTTGGGTGAGTCTGGACAAAGTTCTTGATGTTGGGAAACTTTTTTCCGTTCATGGTTGCCATGGCAACAATTGGCCTATATGAGCTGCCCAAGAAACCCTGGCTCTTGCTGGACGTCCTTCCCTCCTCATTACCTTTACAGTCGCCCTCTGCTAGCTCTTCCAATGCACCACGTTTGCTCCCGCCTTTGTGAATTCAAATAGGGCTTTTCTCTGCTAGAAGCCCTCTTTTCAGAGAATGCAACTCATCTTTCAGAACTTGGTTTGAGTGTCAGTTCTTTGGGGACGCTTTCTCTGATCCCTCGCTCAGGTCAGTTCTCCAAGCTGTAGTGATGCTTCACAGCCTATTGCAACCATGATTAGCAATCCATGTAGTTGTATCTGCTCTTCCTTCTGGAATATAAAGTATATGAGTGGATGATCTGTGTGTCTTTTCTCCTTGTACCTCCTGAGTCCAGCACTGTGTGGGTATGCGGGTATACAGGGATCTTCAAGAAACATTTGCTGAATGGGTGAATGAATGAACATTGACAGATGGGCTAGAATGGAATACTTTCTCCTTGCCATTGAAGATGCCTGTCTCAGTTTTCCTTTTTTTTTTTTTACTATGTGAATGTTCGGTGCAATAAAGTTACTCAGGGAAACTCTAAGAGAGCAATTCCTTTTCCTAAAGGGAGTTACATCTTTGAGCTCCCATAGAGACCAAGGATCTGTCTGCTGGTGACACTCTGGTCCCCTTTCGGATCCTTTCAGGCGGAAGGAACAGAGAGGAGAGGGAAGCTGATCACCCTTCCCCAGCCTATTCTTGAGGAATAGGAAAGACCAGCATTTGGTGTAATGAAAGCAATCTCTTTCCCTGCATGAAAGATGGAATCAAGTTGCTCATTTATGGTGAAAGCAGGGCTTTTAAAATAGGCAATCTAGCAGAGGCAGTGAGAATCAGAAGCAGAGACCAAAACATGTTACAATTCATTTTAGAAAAATGTCCTGCAAACCGATCTCCCAGTTGGAACTTAAAAGGCCCCAGATACAATCATGTTCTGCAGAGGCCCTGAAATTGACTCTGGCACTAAAGAGATCCTAAGCAATATTACCCAAGGAGGAAGAGGAACGGGCATCCATCACGCTGTCATGTTCTGCCCTGTTCTCAAATTACAAAGTCAGACCTCAGTCCAGAGCTGAGGAATGCTGTTCCTATTCTGCTAGTGTTTACCCCACATGTGTTATGAGGGTCAGCTGGGTAGCCCTCTCCTCTGGCTATACGTTCACAGAGCCCTATCTCTCTTGATTTTCTTGGCATCCCTTTGTCCTGGCCAGAGATTGCCTGTGAGTGAGATATCTTCCTGCATGCCATCTTATTTCTCCATATCAGGTTGGTTGCTAATGTGAGGATGCCCCAAAATCCCAGAAATTTTCTTTTTAGAAGGGGTCTGGGACATCCCACCAAGCTCACCAGCAGAACAGAGCATCTCTATTCTTTTTTTTTTTTACGTGTTTTTATTGGTGCATTGTAGTCTCACATCACAATGAGTATCAGTTTAGTGTTAACATACATGCACACAGCTCTTGGTGTCCCCCCCCACATGTAGTACTGAGAATGATGTTGGTATAATCTCATATGTACACATTGTTTATGGTAGTAATTCCATAGATTCACTTCTTTCTTACCCTTCCTCTTCCCTTGTACCCCTTCCCTTGCACCACTGAGGGTTCTCCGTTGTCATTGGAGTCCCTTTTGTGTCCCCACTACTTCCTAGGTTGCGCATATTAATGAAAACATATGACCCTTCTCTTTTTGTGATTGGCTAACCTCACTTAACATAATGCTCTCCAAATCCTTCCATTTTCTTGCAAATGCTGTTATTTTGTTCTTCTTTATTGCTAAGTAGAATTCCATTGTGTGTATTTCCCATAATTTTGTAATCCATTCATCTGTTGATAGACACCTAGGTTGGTTCCATAATTTGGCCACTGTGAATTGTGCTGCTATGAACATGGGCATGCATATATTACTGTAGTTTTCTAGTTTCATACCCTTTGGTATGATACCCAGTAGTAGTATAGTCGAATCATATGGTGGATCCATTCCCAGTTTTCTGAGGAATCTCCACACTGATCTCCATAGTGGTTGAACTAATTTACAATCCCACCAACCGTGTAGAAGAGTCCCAGTTTCCCCACATCCTCGCCAACATTTGTTGTTGTTTGACTTCTTAATGATTGCCATTCTAATTAAGGTTAGATAAAATGTTAGAGTAGTTTTGATTTGCATCTCCCTGATTACTAATGATGTTGAACATTAGAGCATCTCTATTCTGTGCAGATGTACAAACTCAGTATGTCATGATTTCGACTGAAGCCTTGCCTACTTACATGACTTTTGGAAACCATATTCTAATGAATAGCCAGAGACATTGTTTCTATGATTCTGATCACAGTCAGCATGATATCTATTGTAATCCATTCTCTTATGTTTGACAAAGTCTCTGTAAGTCCATTTTCTTTAGGTAGGATTTTATCATTCCTTTGCAAACTAAGTTCTTTTATCTATACCCACAGCCTTAGTTTTGCCTGGGGAAACTACAATTTCTTGGGCCTCATCCCAGACCGACTGAATCATAAACTCTGGGATAGGGGCCCTGCAATATGTGTTTAGGAGTTTATGTATGTATGTTTGGCTAAAGTCTACCTTGGTATTGAGTGAGAATAGAAAATGGGCTTCTTCACCAAATTAACAGTTCAAAAAAGATAACGAGGCAATGATTTAGCTTTCCCAGAGAAAAATTGAATAAAATAGTTTAAAGAAGTGTTATTTACATATGACTAATAAGTGGGCTAGCAATATATGGTCTTATTAAATGAGTCGTATAGAATACTTAAGATAGTACCTGGCACGTAATAAATGCTCTATAAATGTTAGCTGGTATCAAAATTATTATTATTTGAGCCTATGTTATTCATTAGTTAAATGTAGTCCCCATCTTCTTTTAGAGAGCACTTAGAGGGCTTTACAAGGGTACAAGCAACACTTAATAAATTTAAGATATAGTAAAAATAATCACATTAATAAAAAGAAATGAAGTTTCAATGCATGCCATAAAACTCTTCTAGTTTTAGTTGCTTCATCTACTTTGAATTACAGTGTATACTGAAGGTAAATGGGACTTGCTATTTACCCAGTTCTTTCCTTTTTCTTCCTGGTCCAGAAAATCCTCCCAACAGTTCTCTACTTTTTCTTTCCAGAACTCCGGGCTGCAGGTTGGCATTCACAGTAGCTATCAGAGCCCATGACAGTCTGGCCCCTAAAAGCACGAAGCTGACGGTCTTTCCATTTATGACCTACAGACTACTCATGGGACTTTACCAGAATGAGACATAGACTTCTATTGTAGTAAGTCAAAGGCAATTTGAGTTCCCTTAAGTAAAATATGATGCCATTGAATTCTGCACATATTTAGTCCTCCTGTTAACATCAAGTTGATTATGACAGTGGTCTGCTTGAAAGTTTCACCCACACCCAATTCTGGGGTAAGGGTCAAAGACATGAAAACATAGGTGCATGAAAACTTCCATCCTTTTCTGGGACATCATGAATATCCAAAGAGTCTCCTTAGATAAGATGTGAAAACAACTACTTCCTGTGTGTCAGAATAAAGCACTGTGTTACAAAGGTGTGGTGACTACATGCATGGTCTATCTTCAAATGGAGACACATTCAGTTTCCACCACTTAGAGCTGTGTAACCTCAGGGAAGACACTGAACCTTTTCAGGAAGTAGCTTCTTTACTGCTATTGATTGCTGAGGGTTCAATGAGATGAAAGTGTTGGAAGATGCCTAGCAATGAGTCAATGTTAACTATTTTTGTTGTTTCATGCAGATCGGGAATGGAGAGGAGAGGGATGGATCAGAAACTCGGAGACCCTGGCTGCGTTGGCGAGGCTGCGCCTCATGCCAGACTCAGACTGCAAGATGGCGCTTCTGTGCCAAGCACGGAGGGAAAGCATTTGTAGGAGAAACGAGAGAAAGAGGAAGGAAAACTTTGTCTTTCCATCTGCGGACGCTTGCATAACGTTTCCTTCCTGAGTTCTTGAATCCCAACGAGAGAACTCAGCGTATGTTTGGGAAGAAGCCTCATGAATTAATATTTTTCCCAATGGAGAAGCTCACAGGAACTTTGAAGTGTTTATTAAAGAGTTGGTAATGAGGAGAAAACTTTTTGAAAATCATATTAAAAAGTACCTCCCAGACTGCTCCAACAATTTAACCTTGGGATCACAAGACTGCTGGAATAGAAAGAACACATTTCTCTCCCCCCCCCCCCCCCCCCCCGTTGTCCTCCCCGTGGATCGCGTGCATGCTGATAGCTCTGCTGGCCTCTTTTAGGAGCTGGTGGTGGAATGATACTTTTTTTTTGTGACCAATCGAATAATTACTGGGGTTGAAATTTGTAATCCTGCTATCAAATATTTCATAATGACATCAATTTAAACTTAATATGGCTCTTATCTTTTGACAAAAATAAGGTTTAATATGTTTTTCTCCTAGAGGGGGTGAAATAAGGAAAGACTTTATTATACAAGATAATTAAAATTCTTCCTGAGGTTAAAAGTGATTTAAAAAGAATCACAACATGAGATAATTAGGCCTTATTAGACACTTTATCTGCTTCACTGAAGTCACTTTTTCCAGGATGATAAAATGTGCCTTTGTCTTTTTTTAGAAGGCTGGATACCAAATTTGGAGAAAAAAATGATCTTTCTTCCTCCTCTTAGGCTCAGCACACGACTGTGTGAATGGATTTGTGGAAATAATTTAATGACAGGGTTACAGTTTCCAAAAGCTAGACCTTTATAGAATGTGATGGTTTTCAAGTACTTATTCATTTTTCTAGTGGAATTACATTTTTATCCTCTATTTTTAGTTGGTTAACAGAAAATGATATGAATTTGTGTTTTCTGACTTTTTTTCCCTCCTGACAGGCAGAATAATAACAGATTAGTTTTGGGATATTTAACAAAATCCTTTTGTTACTTGACAGACGCATTTATGCCTTCTTGCGCCATAACAGGTAAGGCAAAGAACGTCAGTGTTTTGTGTTTTTTTCATGTCTAGTGAACATATAATATAGGTTATTACAGTAACCATGTAGTAGTGGATAGTACCTTATAAAGGAAAAGTGGTTCAGGCATTTAAAGCACATGCTGTTTTTGTAAGAGGAAGCAGGTACCCCGGGAGCATGGGAGTTTTGCCAGAGCTCTGAACTGTATCCCCGCATGAGGTCTGATATTGCTTTTCTATTCTGCTTTCAGGCCCAGTGATGGCGACACTGAGACTGCCACCTCTGCTAATGGCTCTTTGGGCTTCCAAGGGGTTCTTAACAATGTTCAACCCGATGAACAATACGTGAATCAGGCAGTACTTGTTTTTGCCCATAAATTTGTGTCCAACTTATTTCCATCTATTCATCGAGGGATGAGAAGCAATTGTTATACTTTGTCTTTAAGGAAACACTCCGGTTTCACTGACAATGACTTGCAATGGAGGTTTTATCAAATCATTCTTTCCTTCCGGGAGAACCTTTCCTCTGGGGAAAGGCTTATGTACAGATTGGTGCATCCAGGTGAAGTAAAATATACAGATCTCATTGATTGAAAGCTAGGAACACAGCATTGTTAAGTAAATGTCTATTTTAAGGTGAAATATCGAGGAGAGAAGTACTGTGCTTCTGCAGAAAAATAGCTCCTGTCATACTTTTGCAGGGTCTATTGTAAATGATATAAAGGAAACTGTTGCCTTAAAGAGAAACTTAAACAGGAAAATAAGAACGCAATGAAGCCCAAACTGTGAGTGTAAAGGGAGTTATATCAAAGGTGTCTATTGAACAAGGTTTTAAATGTTTTCATGTAAGTGCACAGCTGTTTCTTAAGGTACGAGTGCTACCTGAATTTTTCCTCTCTGTCAAGCTGGTAGGTCCCATCAGAAAGATCATGACCCCTTCAGGGTTCTAGTGATGGGTAAGCATTAATAAAAAAGAGTGCAAAAACATGAACCTGCAGCTAAATAAGTTATTAAAAAGCAAATGTGCACAGAGTCACTGTCCAGGTAAAGGCATAGAACCCCGTCGGTGCAGTTGATTTTTGTATGCTGATTTCGAATCGAGTAAACTTACATCTTCACTGATCCTAATAATTAGAAGAATTTTTTGATTTTTCTAAACTCACATCATCTGAATAATGACAGTCTGGTTTCTTCCTTTCTAATTGTTTTACCCTTTTTCTAGTTTTGTCTTACTGCAGTGGCTAGGACTTCCAGTACAATGTTGAATAGAAGTAATGATGTCATCGATGTCCATCCCCAGTCTCAAAAAAATGTTTAGTTTAATGCTTCACCATTAAATGTAATGCTTGATTTTCCTGTTTTTTGCTAATATTTATCTCGATAGGATGCTGATTTTTATCAGATGTCTTCTGCCACTGTACAAATCATCGTAATATTCAGCAAATATGCTGAATTACCTTGATTGATTCTCTGATGTTAAAACAACTTTGAATTTCTAGGGCGAATCAAAGTTGGTCATATTGTATTATTTTTATGCATAGCTGGATTCAATTTGCTAATATTTTATTTAGAATATTTGAATCTCTGCTCCTACGCAAGATTGGACTGCTATTTTTCTTTCTTGTTGAGTTTTGGACCAAGGTTATCCTGACCTCATAAAATTATCTGAGAAATGTGTCTCTTTTCCCCCCCTAATCTCTGGAAGATTTCTTATAAGATTGGGGTTATTTCTTTCTTAAATATTTGGAACAGCTCACTGGTGAAGGCCATGTAGAACTGTAGTTTTCTTTCTGGAAATGCTTTAAATTCTATTTAATTTTATGTCAGCTTCCTCAGTTATATTTTTCTAGTAGTTTGTCAATTTCATCTAAGTTCTTAGCTTTTTGGCATGCCATTGGTTTTTTCCTCCTACTGTCATTTTTAATGTCTGCAGCAACTGTTGCGTTTCCTCTTCTCATTTCCTGATATTGATTGTTCATGCTTTCCCTTTCTTCCCCTCGATCAATCTCTTAAAGCATTATAAATTGAGCTTTTTTCTCTTCTCATTTGTATATTCATTTTCTGATAGTTTATGGTTATGCTCCTATTATTTCCTTCTGCTGTATTAAACTTACTCTTTTTTTCTCTAACTCATTGATCTGGAAGCTTAAGAGTTAACTCTTTGTTTTAAGCTTAAACAAAGAGTTAAAGATAAAAGTTTACACTTTTATCTTTTCTAATATATGCATTTTCTTCTCAATCCTGCATTTTATGATTTCCACAAGTTTAGATTTATGGTATTCTTAATTAAGTTTTTTCTTTTTCTTTGTGGTACTGGGTATTGAACTCAGGGGCATTCTATCTGAGCTACACCCCCAGATCTATTTTATTTTTATTTTGAAACAGGGTCTCAGCCAGGTGTGGTGGTGCACACTGGTAATCCCAGTACTTGGGAGGCTGAGACAGGAGGATGGCAGATTCAAGACCAGCAGTAGCAACTTAGTGAGATTCTCAGCAATCTAGCAAGACCTTGTTTCAAAACAAAAATAATAATAAAAAAAGGGCTGGGGGTGTAGATCAGAGATAGAGTACTCCTGGGTTTAATCCCCAGTACCACAAAACAACAAAAACAACAACAATGACAAAACAAACAAACAGACAAACAAACATAGAAGAAACAGAGTCTAAGTTGCTGAGAGCCTCACTAAATTGCTGAGGTTGACCTCGAACCTGCCATCCTCTTGTCTCAGCCTCCCAGTTACTGGGAATACAGGCATGTGCCACAATACTCAGTTCTTTCTGTTCTTCAATCCATTTCCTTTTTAGACACATTTATCATATTAAATTATATTGAGAGATTTTTAGTATTATCTTGTGTTTACCAATTTCTAACACAATTACATTGTGATCAGAGAATATACTCTGAAATTACAAATTTAAATTTCTTGTTGATAGTCCTTTATGGTCTAATAGATTGTTAATGATTGAGTATACCATATCTGAAATGCTTGGGAGCACAAGTACTTTGGATTTTTAATGTATTTTTTTTTAGATTTTGGAACATTTGCATGGACATCTTTGAGATCCAGTCCAAACCTGAAATGCATTTATGTTTCATATATATACAACTTGTATACATAATCTGAGGGTAATTTTATACAATGTTTAAAAACAATTTTGTATACAAACCAAAGATTTATAGGGTAGAATTTTCAACTTGTGGTGTAATAATGGTATTTAAAATTTTTAGATTTGGAGCATTTCAGATTTGGGGATTTGGGATTATAGATGCTCAACCTGTGTATCTAAAATTGCTTCATGAATTTTTGAAAATAAGACACATTTTGCAGTTACTGTATTTGGTTGCTATATATGTTCACTGGTTCAAGTTCATTAATCATGTTCTTCAAATCTGTCTTTACTGATTTCTGTCTGCTACTTCTTTCCAATACTAAGAGAGGTATATCCAGATTCCTCATTATAATTAATTCATTTCCCTGCATTTCTCCATATTTTGTTTTGTCTGGGAGTTATATGATTAGCTAAATTATTTATTATTTATAATTTGAACATTTTGTTGTTATGAAGAAACTTCTTT
Source organism: Glis glis (assembly GCA_004027185.1). Taxonomy (NCBI): domain Eukaryota; kingdom Metazoa; phylum Chordata; class Mammalia; order Rodentia; family Gliridae; genus Glis; species Glis glis. Next base: position 9,157 of record PVJS01000223.1, read on the forward strand.
ATCTTTCCCAGAACATTTTCCTTAAATTCCATTTTGTATGGTATTTACATGCTATACCAGTTTTCTTGTGGTTAATGTTTACATGATATATTCTGTTACATCATTTAATTTAAACTCTTCTGCTTCAGATACCTCTTTTAAACAGTATATATTTCATTTTTCTTAATATAGACTAACAAACTTTGTCTTTTAATGAAGCATTTTAATCCAGTTACATTCCATACATTTGTTCATATATTTGGGTTTAATTCTACCATCTGCCTCTCTGCTTTTCATTTTCCCCACCCTCTCTCTCACTGTTGTCTTTGATTTTATTTAAATAGGATATATTTAATCATCAAATTCTCCACCTTTACCTTATTAATTTGGAAGTCCATACTCTTTTTCTATTCTTTAAGCGATTATCACTAGAAATAAGCAAGCCTTCTTGATTTATCAAAGTCCAATGTTAAAGCTTCTATTCTTCCCAGATAATAAAGAGTCTTAGATAATTTTACTCCATTTATTATTTGTATAACTTTTGTCATTTTTTGAACTGGCCAATCTGAAGTGTATAGGGCAGCCAGAAGGTTGGAGACTCTCTGGCAGGAGATACTGCTGGTCTTGAGGGAGGGGAAATGATAGTTTTGCTTTTAAGGCCTTTCTACTGATTTAATCAGGTTCACCCATATTACTGATAATAATCTCCTTTACTTAAAGTCAACCAATTGAAGACGTTACCCACATTTATGAAATACCTTCACAGCAACATCTAGATTGTTGTCTGATTAACTGGGTACCATAGCCCAGCCACATTGACTCATAAAACTAACTATGACAGACTTTAATTAAACATATATGAGACAGCTTCCAGTATATTCAGTGTCTCTTAGTATCTCTTCTATAGCTTTTATTTCTTTGTCTCTGCATTTAGGTGTCTTCAGATGTACTAATTCTTTTTTCAGCTATGTTTAGTCTGCTGTTAAATTTATCTACTGAGAAAAATACTCCATTACTTTTCATAGCTTTCCATTTTCTACTAACATTTCCAAGTGTGTCTCTCAGATTTCTTTTAACCATTGAAAACCTAGTTTTTTATTATCATATGTGCTTGTCATTTTCAATATCTCAAGCTCTTATTGGTCTTTCTGTTTTCTATTGCTTCGGTGGGTACTTTTTAGTTTTTCCTATGGCTTTGTGCTGTCTCTCGGCTTGCCTGTGTGTGCTAGATATTATATTTGAAAAATTATTTGTAGAATGAAGATTAGGATTATGTTATCTTCCTCTTTAGGTGATTTTTATTTACTTGTCAGGTGCCTGAGTATGAAAGCGAGGGAAACCATGAATAATACGAATAATATGCTAAAGGGAAACTCCCTCTAGCTTCATATACCTTTTTTTTTTTTGTGGTACTAGGGATTGAACCCAGGGGAATTCTACCTCCAAGCTACATCCCCAGCCCTATTTTACTTTTATTTGTTTTATTTTTTTGTGGTACTGGGAGTGAAACCCAGTGGAATTCTACCTCCAAGCTACACCCCCAGTCCTATTTTTTTTTTTATTTTGAAACAGGGTCTCACCAGGTTGATGAGAGTCTCACTATTTGCTGAGGCTGCCCTTGAACCTGTGATCCTCCTGTCTCAGCCTCCCAAGTACTGGGATTATAGGCATGTGCCACCATGCCCAACTTCATATACCTTTATAAGCTGACTTTAGTTGATTTTTAAAATCAGTAATTAGGGAGGCCACAGAGCTGAGAAATATCTTATTAGTCTCCTACTAGCTTTGTTGTAGATAACACCTCTGACGTGTGGTGTACAATGATAAAGGTTGCCTAGGTTATGTGTTAGGGATTTGAAAGCAACTTTTGTTGAGACAAGTGACTATTCAGTTGGGCCTGGTCAGGTGTCGGGTGGGTTACCTTTTGATATCAAAAGGCCAAATTTCCACCCTTGGATTATGATAACACTACCATTTTATGAACCCATGTCCTGTGAGGAACTATGAAGATGGACCACTGATCGCTTCACATTCAGTTACCTTTCCCCATGCCTTAAACCACCCTCCTTTTTTATCCCATCAATATCCCTCAATGCTATCCCTGGGGAGGTGGATTCAAGACTTGGTCTCCTATGTCGTGTACTTGGTCATCTCATGAATAAACTCTTTCTCTTTTTTAAGCTCATTGCTTCAGTGATTAATAAACTGTGTGGTGGGAAAAATGAGTCTGGTTTGGTAATAGGTATACTTGCCTTTCAAAATAACCTTAATTCAGATTTAAGAAACAAAATATCCTGGGCTATCCAGATAAGAGAAAATATTCTGAAAGCTTTTTCAATAATGTTTTTACTTGGTTAATATTTTCTTTAAGAACCTTAGCTCAAAGTCATTTGGGGTTTATTAATCAAGTTACCCATTCTGGCAGACCAAGACTTTGACTTGGTCGTTGAGCCCTTGACGCTCACCAAAAGTTTGTCTCAATTCCTTCACCAACTTCTTTTAAGCAGCCAGAGTGGCCTGGAGTGCTTTTCTCACCTCACTGTGTTCTAAGTGTGCTGGATGGCCACCTTGTAATTGCTTAAAGTCTTGTTAGACCTTGGATGCTTTTCCTGTTTTGTTTAGTTGTTTCAATGTTCTCAAAGGGAGAGGTGATCCCAATCACCCAGTTCACCATTAATGCAAATACACACTCCCTTGTCTATGGTTGATATAAATAATATCTTATTTGTCTTCTTGACTGGGACTTTAAGCAAATAGTACTCAGCTTATAAATAATTACCTATGACTAGCTAATTTTTGATTTTGCAAAACAATTTTTACATTTATATTAATTAAACCATGTGGAAAAGATGAGTTGAAGGAAAAAGAACAGACTTAATTAAGACATTGATAAAATCTATCTGGTTCAAGGAAGTTAGGCTATGATTTGGTCTTGTCACCCTAATTCATTGTTTTCCTTTTACCCAATTTATTTTTCTTTGATCTTCTATCATCTTTATAATCTGTTGCGAGGGGCTTACAGACTCAGTTGAGTCATTTTCTTCTGTTCTTGCTCATTTTCATTTTATATGCTCAGCTCACGCTGACCAAGGCTGAAGGAAATTTCACACCATCTATAGACAGTTTATAGGCAGTTACTTTTGAGAGTGTCTTCTTTCTAGTTTGCCTGGAAGAGATCTAGTTAAGTACAAAAGTTTCTCCTTTTCTGTGGATTTACTTTCCTTGGGGAAAATTTATCTCATTTAGTTGACACTCACTGTCAAACAAGTTGAACAATGAATCATATGAGAATGATTTCTTTTAATGTCTTATAACTCAACCCTTTATAACTCATTGAGAATCTTCTGGACAAGAACATATTTAAAAAGAATCTCACCTACTTGTTACGAAGGGCCTCTCATAAGTAAAAGTTGAGGGGGAAGAAAGAAAACTGTCCCCAAAAAACTCTATAAAATATTGATATTATCAAGAATTTCTGTTGTGACATAGATTTGTCCTTTAAAGGAAGGAAAACTTATTGACTTTCAGGGGAAAGGGGGTGGGAAGATCACATGACCACTTATGAGTATAGGTACCTACATAGTACTATTGAACAGAGTAATGAAATAACTGAAGATTTCACCACAAATCGATATGCATGTGTTCAAAAGAATCACTAAGACCATAAATGCAATGAAAATGACATTAAACACAGACAGAAGAGATCCACCTAATAGGAATGGTTGGTGAGTATCACTGTATCTTGAGAAGTTTCCTACAGAATAAAGTTAATAAACCTGCTTTTGGAAACATAGTCAAGAACATCTGGTTGAGGGTAAATTGAAAAGACAGCAGATGTGATGTCACAGTGGATAACTGGATAGTTAGAGAAGGGGAAGGATACATTCCTCGTGCAGACCATGGAACAGGTGCAGGGATATTACTGATGGTAATAGGAAACTTGCACCATCCAGACATCTGCTAGAAGCTTATTCTGCTAAAAGCAGGGCTTTGATAAACTCTTCAATTGCCTTGATGAGACTTTGTTCTCCAAAAATATAGGCGTTGTATATATGTAGAACTTTGGAACTAATTCTTACCAGTAAGGAAGAACTTGGTGATGCAGGAGTAATAGAAGACATGTCAGATGTCATAATAGGAAAAAAAATGAGATAGTACCTGGAATAATCAGACATAGATTTGTGTTGAGAAAATCAAATCAAAATAAAATCAAAGGAAAATATAGTTCACTCGCAGGTGTTTGTGAAAGAAAATGTGGAGCTGTAGCTGGGCTGAGCTAGTTGGGGGACAGGTGTCTCAAGGTGGCTCTGTGTAGCATAATTCCCCAAATATAGGTAGAAGCACACCATTCACTACATGTTCAGATTCTATCTTCCCTTTTTTAGGTTTATAAGTAGTTTAGACTTTTTAGGAGTAATTTGAACAAGCCCAAGAATATATCAGGTCATGGATAAATATTACTTTGCACAGTCACTGTGGATAAGGTGCTGGTTGCTGGCCAAAGGATGTCCCCATAGGCCCCTGATGATTAAGGTGACTAACATAGAATAGAGATCAGTGTACTTTCCTTAGGGAAGGTTGGGTATTGTGTGGACCACAGCTCGGTTGTCCTTTAACTCCTGGTTCCTTCAGCAGTAGTAGCAAGGACTGTGTTTGTCAGCTTTCTATCACTGTGACAAGATACCTGAGAATATAAACTTAAAAGGAGGAAAGGTTTATTTTGGCTCATGGTTTCAGCCATGGGTGGTTGGTTCTGTTTGGGGGCCTACAGTGAGGCAGCACATCATGGAGGGGAACATGTGGTAGAGGAGCTGCTCACCTCATGACAGCCAGGAAGTATAGATAGGGATAAAGATAGAGGAGGGGGAGAGAGAGAGAGAGAGAGATTGGTGTCCCAATATCTTCTTCGAGGGGACACCCTCAGTGACCTAACTTCCTTTTACTGGGCTATACCAACTACTAAAGGTTCTACTAACTCCCAGTACACCATAGGCTGGCAACCAAGCTTTTAGCATTTGGGGCTTTGAGGGACATTTAAGATCCAATCTAGAGCAAGAAGTTTTGCTGAAGCAGCCCCTATTCACGTCCCAATTTGCTACTATCTAAGAACTCTTCCTGCTTTTTATGTTTCTTTCTCTTACTCTCTTTTCTTCTTTTCTCAACTTCCTCTATCCTACTTGATCTCAGTAAGGGCAAGACTAGGGAAATATTCCTTTCTCCTCACACCCTACTGTCTTCCCCAGCCTGCCACAAACCTTGTCTGAATCAAGGAAGCAAATTGAGGAAAGATAAGGAGAAAACACAGGGGAAAAATGTACTATTTTCCCTTTCCACATTATCTTGCCTCAATGTTTTTACAATTGAGCTTCTTATTTTGAGATAATTTTAGATTCACATGCAGTTGTAATAAATAAAACAGTGATCCTGTCAACCTTTTATTCAGGTTGCCAATGGTAACCTCTTGGCAACTTATAGTAGAATATCACAACCAGGATATCCTCAGCAACATAATATGCCAATCTTAACTCCACTTTACCCAATTTTTCTTGTGCTAATGTGTGTGTGTGTGTGTGTGTGTGTGTGTGTGTGTGTGTGTGTGTTTGTGTGTGTGTGTGTATGTGTGTGTTTGCATGTGTTTAGTTATATACAGTTTATCACATGTGTAGGTGCATGGAGTCATCACTACAGTAAAGGTGGACTACAATCTATCAGGGCAAATAGAATTGCCTATTCATGACCATACCCATTTCCCCCAGTGCCCCCTTCCAAACCTTGGCAGCCATTGATCTGTTCTCCATTTCCAAAATGTTGTGTTTGATTATCTTTTCAGAAATGTCATACAAATGAAATCATTTAGTATGCAATCTTTTTTAAGAAATAACAAAAAACCACATAACCTCTATTTTAGGGATAGATGATCACAGAAAGAAATAAATACACATTCTATTTGGCTTGTTTTCTTTATCAAAAATAAAATTCAATGTGGAAAGGCTAGAATGCACCATATGTTGCCAAATGTATATGACCAGTTCCAACCTCTATTCTAAGCTGCAGACCCAGATTTACACTTCCTTCTGGAAAGTTCCACATGGATCACTTGAAGAAAAACGAAATGTAATGTGTTCAAAATCAAATGTGTCATATGTCATTCTTTCCCCACCAAAAATCTCTTGCTCCACCTGTACTTTCTGCTTTAGCCAAAGGTGCCAGAATCCCTAAGTTCATGAATCGGTTCAATTCTTTTCACGTCATCATCGGCATCGCTTACCCCTGCCACCTACTCCAGTCCACCTTATTATCTCATTGTCATTAGCACCTTAGTTTTCAGCTATTGTAAATACCACCAGGTTGTGCTTCTCTCCATTCTCATCTCTTCTTTCTAAGTAAGACTCTCATCTTCATCTAAACTATTGCAAAGCATCTTAATGGCTCTGTTTCAATTTCTTTTCCTTCAATATCTCATTAACCTCATTGTCCAGATTGTCTTTCCAAGACAATGATCTAATCACATCATTCCTCTAATATTGATTACATATAATAAATCTGTAAAAGGCTATTTTGTAATGCAGTATTTCCCATAGAAACCAGCCCTGATGTTTGTCACCTTGGTCACAAACTGCAACAACCAGTTGGATTAAAAAAAATCTTCTGGAAGACTTCCCTGTCTCCATTTGCCATGCTTCTAGCTTCTTGGTGAACTTTTTGATGAAGCCATTACATGACTACAAACATGCTAAAAATTTTTCTAGTGTAGAGATCAGAAATTCTACATTTACAGTCCTCAAACAATATTAAGAATTTAAAACCTATAGGCTCAGGAGCTCAAGAAATAGTATGTGCAGCTTATGATACCTTTCTTTATTTTTAATTTAAATTAATTTATTTTTTTTGTGGTACGGAGAAATGAACTCAGGGCCATTCTGTCTCTAAACTATACCCACAGCCCTTTTTATTTTTTGTTTTGAAACAGGGTCTTGCTATATTGCTCAGAGTCTTGCTACATTGCTAAGGCTGTCTTCAAACTGCAAACCTCCAGTCTCAGCCTCTAAAGTACTGGGATTGTAGGCATGCACCACTGCACCTGCCTATAAAAACTTTCTTGACTGAAATGTTGTAATTCAAAAGTTAAGTGGGCCATTTCAGAATATAATTCATGCTAAGTGGGCCTACAGAGAGCTAATTCTTATAAAATGTGTTAATCACAAAAGTATTATTGGACTTTTTCATACCACAGAATTTCTTGAGAGAATTTCAAGATGTTGAGATAGTCATGGAGCTCATGGTTGTAAGTCTTTTCCAAGTGCTTCAAATGGAACTAGATCATACAGGAATTCCTATCTTTTCTATAAGATGCTGTGGAGAATCGAGCACCTTCACTCTGCTGTAATTATTCACTGGGACATAAAGACCTGTAATATAGTACCAAAATAAGACTGAAGTTTGAAGATTCTTGACTTTGGACTAGGTAGGACTACAGGAACAAGTTTTATGATGACACATTATATTGTGACTTGCTACTACAGAGTGACCAAGGTCATCCCGGGCATGGGCTACAAGCAAAATATTGACATTTGGCCAGTTGGGTGCATAATGGAAGAAAGAGCAAAGGTTTTGTTCCTAGGTACAGATCATATTGAGCAATGGAATAAAGTTATTGAACAGCTTGGAACACTCTGTCCTGAATTCATGAAGAAACTGCAACCAACAGTAAAGACGTATGTTGAAAACAATCCTAAATATGCTAGATGTAGCTTTGAGAAACTTCCCAGTCTTTGTACTTTTCCCAGATAATGCAGAACACAACAAAGTTAAAGCCAATTAGGCAAGGGATTTGTTATCCAAAATGCTCGTCACAGATGCATCTAGAAGGATGTCTGCAGATGAAGCTCTGGGTTCCCATATATCAATGTCTGGTGTGATCTTTCTGAAACAGAAACTCCACCACCAAAGATACCTGAGAAGGAGTCAGTGGATAGGGAACATATAATAGGAGAGTGGAAAGACTTGGTACCCAAGGAAGGGAGGGGCTTGGAGGAGAGAACCATGTGTGGAGTCGTGCAGGAGCAGCAGTGATCAAGGCCTCTCAGCATCCACTATCGTCATCATCTGTCCACAATGTGTCCTCAGGGTCAACGGATCTGACTTTGGCCTTGGAACAGACAGTGATCTCGAGGCACCAGCTGTCTACTTGGGCCTTGGGGGACAGGGTGGGAGGAGTGGGGATTCTGTTAGCTATTGATAAAACTACTTTGAAACAATTCAGTGGTCTTATTTTTTTAAAAACTGTAGAATTTATTTTATAGTAAGGTATTTTATATTTAAACTTCAAGAAATATAATTTAAAACATGTTGTGTTTTAAAATAGTAATAAAACTGTATCATACTTTTGCTATAATTAAGTGTTTAATGTAAACCTAACTATTTTATCATGGTTTAAGTATTCTGCTTATTTGTTTTGTCTTATGCAGGTGATTATTATTTGTGTGTGTATGTGTGTGTGTGTGTGTGTTACTGGAAATTGAACCCAGGGGCATTCCACCTCTGAGCTACACTCCCAGGCCTATTTTATTTTTTATTTTGAGATAGGGTCTCATTAATTTGCTGAGCATCTTGACCTGCCTATATCATGAATTATATAAGATTTTTATACTTTTTTGTTAGTATTTATTTAAGATGTTTTGTTGATACTGTGCTTTAGGGTTATATGCTTATCATTGAGATAACCCCAGAAGAATGAAGGAAAAATAGCCCATAGCCAGTTCTATTCAAGAATAACTACTCTAAGTAGTGAATGTGTCAAGAGACCTCTAATATTTCCTACTTGCCAACCCTAAATTAGTTAAAACAATCGGTGGGCAATTCTACTTGAATGTTGGCAAAAGCCCTGTTATCTAAATGGCAGGATAACTCAAAACATGTCTTTAAAGATGCTGGGCGAGGACCATCACCTTCTTATTTCTCCACCTCACTCAACAAAAGTAAAAGAATATGGTGTATTCTGAAAATCTTTGGCATGCTCAAAGCTTATGATCACATAAAGTCAAGAGGATACTTCATGAATAATACATTTCGATGCAAATAAACAGATGGTTCACTTCTATTAGCTAGGAGCCTGCTTTTTTATATACTGAGTTAATGTCCTCACGCTGTAGGTCCTAGCAATGGTCTAGAGTCTGGTCTTTCCATTTTCTAAAGCCTTTGGACCTTTCTTTTGATTACTTGGAGGGTTAATTAGTTGAACAACAGTTCTCAAAGTGTTTCTGGACATTTGATTCTACCTGTAGCATAATAACTGTCAGGAGGTTCCAATGCTACTTAGATTAGGAAGTAGGAAACATGAAATAATCAATACACCATTCATCTGAAAATAATAGCACACAGTCATATATAGGCTACCATTTTATAAGGACAGTTTCCTCAGGTGTCTCTTAACTGGGTAAGTCTTTCAAAGAGAGCTGCCAGCTGGGAGCTGTTAGCAAATAACCTAACAAGGGGGAACAAGTCCTTTAATCCTCAGTGGGGGCTCCGAGTAGCTTACAACACCTTATTGAAGGCAGTCTACCCCTAGCACTGCTTGTATCTACTAGTTCTATTTAAATTCTCTTAGCAATTCTTCCAGGAGTTTGGTAGATCTCTTGGGGAAAATTATAAAAAATATAACTTTATATATATAAATTATATCTATACATATGCATATATATGTATATGTGTGTATATTAGTTGCCCTTGTTGATGCATATGGTCTTGACACAACTGACTTAAATCCTTCCATTACTGCTTATTACAGATTATCTTAATCCTCCACTTTGTACAAGTGGTTTATTGGCTTACCTCACAGAGGGCACTGACCTCTATCTCTGAGGGATTCTAGTCCCTGGTTACTATATTCATTGAGCAAATTGCCCCTTCTAGCATAGAAATTCTTCTTTGCTGGTCCCTTGGCTCAAGGGGCCTGGAATGAGATGTCAGAAGTAGCTTAAAGTTCAATAAGACTCTTGCTGAGTTTCTTACGGAACACAATCCCTTTGGGAACCAGGACCTCTAAATGCACAGAGCTCAGAGTGGAGATGGTGGGAAGCACACATTTCCTAAGTGGTCACTGGGGATCATGGTGCACATGACCCATTCTGACTCTACCCTTTGGTTCTCAGATCCATATATTTTTCTCATAAGGGACGCAGCACCACATAATGGTCATCAATTTAGTATGTATCATGTGTCCCAGAAAGTGGTACTATCCTTAGAAGGTGTGAGTTCCAATTTGATGCCCCAGCTGAGCCTTTCATAGGCTGTTCCATTGCCCTGATGGTCCAGCAGCCAGCTGTGGGTGGTGAACTATGTCATAGGTCCAGTGGATTCCATGTCATGTGTCCTTTGCTGACAAGGGGCTTCCTTGCTCTCATGTCATGTTATATGAGATGCTCTGGATCAAACACTTTAAAAACCCTCAGATGAGGCTTTGCAGCAAGCAAAAACTGAGTAATATTCAGGACATGTGTCAATTCCTGCTAAAATACCAAATACCTCCTAGGACAGAAGGAGGAGTGGAGGTATGGCTAGGGCTGCATTGGTAGTCATTGCTGGCAGGCTAGACATGAAGCAGCTGCAAAAACTAGATTGGCTTTGACAAGGGGGAGCCCATGCTCTTGTGCCTATCAATAGCATCCATCTCTGCCAATACAGCTGCTCCATTCATACACCCCTGTGCCAGAGGCTGACTGATGTTGATTTGTTGAGACTTTGTGTCCTTGGGCTTTTTGGTAGTTCTTCAATGGTGGATAGTCCCTGGTGGACATTAACATGTAATATTAAGGTCTTCCCACTTTGTGCCATCACATGCCTCTACCCTAGCTTTCCTAGTCCATAATCTTCTTGTTGATTTCTTTCAATGCAACCGACCAAACAGCTGAAGCCTGTTACTGCTCATAAATTCATATAAATGATAGGCTAATATCAGGTCACATTTCCTTTCACTCAAAGTGGTTGACCAAATGCATTGCCTGAAAATCTGCCCACTTGGAGAATTCCCCCTCAGCACTGTCCTTTGAAAGCACTTTAAAGTTCAAGTGGGGCTAGAGTGGCAGCTGCTGCCCATTTTCAGCTTGAAGCCAAATACCAAGGTGACCTACTCATGAACAGCATGATTTCTTTTTTCTCTCTCTCTCTTTGGTCCTCTCCACAAATACAACCCCAGGTATTAGGAGAAGAAGGGGCACAGGTGCAAGGATGTGGAGGCGTGGGGGTCTGTGTCACCTGCTCACGCAGCCTGCTTTTGCTCTTCTATTTCACATTTGTACCACTTCCATTTCACAGTGAATTACTGCTGGGCTGACCTGACTTTATGACCTGGTAGATCTAATAGGTACACTCCATGGTGGGTAGTTCTGGCTGCAAGGCTACTTGGTCTCCTATGGGTAGATGTCGTGTCTCTATCATTTAGCATACCAGGAACCATTTTCAAAGGGCATATAATTCTCTGCTGAAGACTGCATGGCCTCAATCCAGAACCCTTGATGTCTGTGTTATAATTCTGCCGTTGGGGAATTATAATACTTCCCCAACACTGCTGCTTCTAGCACCATAGATAGGCTGGGACTGCCTTGTATGGCTCATGCACCAGTGCTGCTCACTCTTCCCCTAAACCTGGTGCAGCACCTGCCCCTGATCTCAGTCCCATCGCAGCTGGCAGCATTCTGTGTTACCTTGTATCTGAGGAGAGTATTCTCAGGTGCACTACACTGCCTCTAGAACACACAGGCACAGCGTGCTTCCTTCTTTGTGGTGGACTGTGTGAGATGTGATAATTCATCCTTTTCTTTGGGGAGATTTACCAGAATTCCTAGACCATGGTACCCCTATGAATTTTAATGGAGTAAAAGACCCCTAAAATATCCCATTGCCTGCAGTTTGTGCATCTTACTGAGGACCTGGCATACTTCGGGCAGCTCTGAAGCTAGAATGGCTGGTTAGAGTTGCCTTTAGTTGGCATGACAGGGTCTGCCTTTATTTCCCACGATGATGTGTATCCATGCGGTGAAGCAGCTGTTTTGGGTGGAAAGGCTCTCTTCAGTAGAGGCGATTACCTGAGAGGTCAGCAGAAAACCTACACAGGAAGCGGGGAAGAAAATTCTTAAATTCTGGAGTGTGTGTGTGGGGAGGTTGTAGGTGATGTAGACCCACACAACAAATTATCTTTCAAATTTCTCTTATTTTTTAACTCTTAAAGTTATTTTCTTTTCTATGATTTAAAACTTTCACTTAATGACTTTTATATGCTCCTAATGTTTGGTAGTTTTGATCTTTTCAATTTCTTTTGGCTATAATTTCATTTTAGTCTCTTAAAATTTGTCTTTTAAATTCTTTTTTCTTCATTTTTATTTTCTTAAGTTTTTATTTCAGTTTTTAGCCTCAGATGCTTTTTATGTGGTACTAGGGATTGAACCAGAGGGCATTCTACTTCTGAATTTTTTTTAATTTGAAACAGGGTCTCACTAAGCTGAGACTGGCCTCAAAACTGTGATCCTCCTTTCTCAGCCTCCCAAGTCTGAGATTACAGGTGTGTGCCACCATGCCTATCTGTAACTCTTGACATTTTTTTTTTTTTTGCGGTACTGGGGATTGAACCCAGGGGTGTTTTACCTCCGAGCTACACCCCCGGCCCTATTTTTTATACTTTATTTTGAAACCGGGTCTCACGAAGTTGCGGAGGGCCTCACTAAGTAGCTGAGGCTGGCCATGAACCCGGATCCTCCGGTCTCCGCCTCCGAAGTACTGGGATTACAAGTGTGCGCCACCACGCCTGGCCTAACTCTTGACATTTAATTTTCATTGTAAACTTTCCTGAAATGTTCACTAGTCTTTCTAATTTGTTCATGCAGTAGTTGCAAGGCAAAGTGGAAATAGCATGGGGAAACTTCCATATGGCAGGGGAGGCTGGAAGTCTCATTGAAGTATTTTTTAACTGCCCTTCTGGCTGCCTGCAGTTGTGCTCCCATCTTTTCTAGAGTTATACAAACCAACCTGAGTGTCCATCAACTGATAAAGTGTGGTACATATACACAGTGAAATACTGTTCAATCATAAAAAGTGAAGTCCTATCTTTTAAGACAACATGAATGGAACTGGAGATCAATCATTAAGTTAAGTGAAATAAAACAGAAACAGAAAGACAAGTACTGCATGATCTCACTCATATGTGAATCTAAAAAACGTTGATCTCACAGAAGTTGAGAGTAGAATGATGGGGAGAGTAGGGAGGAGAGAGAGGTGGGGAAAGGTTGATCAATAGGTGCTAAGTTACAGTTCGATTGGATCAAGAAGTTCTGGTTTGGTCTTGCACAGTGGGGTGACTGTAGATAAAATAATGTACTGTACACTTCAAAAAGCTAGAAAGAAAGATTTTGCCAGTTTTCACCATAAAGAAATATAAAGTTTGAGGAGATAGATATGTATAACCTGATTTAATAATCACACAATGGAACATGTATCAAAACACTACATGGTACCCCATCCATTAACATGTACAACTTTTATGTGTTTATGTATCAGTGAAAAACTAAATTATAACAATAAATAATGCATTTAAAAATCTCTCTTACTGTTGGTTGGAAATGTACAGCAAAATGAGAAAATAATAAAGCTAATATTTATTTATAACACTATAATTCTAAACATTAGAAACATTGAGAATTGAAATGTATTATTTCTTTGTAAGAAACTTACCAAAATAGTCTGCAAAGCACTTGCCTTCTTGTCACATAACTAAACATATGGAGCGAGCATATTTCCCGTGCCTTGGTGAATTGTCATACCCCCTTCTAAGTTTGGATCGGCTTCCAGCATGCTATCCTTTGTGCTTTCAATGTCATGAAATAGCTCTGAGAGTTCCTTGAATGTGAATGTTTTCCTGGCATTGCTTCTTCCGGGACATATTCATCCTTTTGTCACAAATGTTCTTATCACTCACGGTGAGTTCACCTTCACTGAATTCCTCTGGCTGAGTTTCTACAGCCTCTTGAATGGCAGCTGTGTCAACATTGCTAGTCAGCTCTGTCTGGACTAGATGCTTGATTTGAATTTCACTTCCAGTGTTACTGCTTTTCATTTCTTTGCTGCACTTTCCTCTCTGTTGGCCAGTTCTCTCTTTTTTCTATTTTCCTAAAATGTCAGGTGGGTCTGTCACTAAGCATCACAGAGGCAACACAACTGCACATTTACAGCAAACTGAATGGCATATACCACTGGCCAATGACCAAGGGACTTTAAAACAAGTGACGTGATTGGTCACTGATCATAAGGGCATCTCTTATTTTCATAATGATTTGTGGAATGAAGACTTTGCCCAGAAGTTTGTGCTTTATGCAATTACTCAGTTGATATGTTGTTGTAACTAAAATGTAAACTGTGTTGTTGGGAAACTGGTGTCATCTAAGTGACCTGTGATTACTGAAATACATGCGTATTAGAACCATGAAAGCTAGGGCCACCTGTAAATAAAGCTGTACTTTTCAAACCCTTATCTTCCTGAGGGCTGAGAACTTCATGGTGACTTAAGTTCCTTCTTGTTTTCTTAAGTAAATATGGATTTTACATACAGTAAGTGCACAGTTCTTAAGAGTACCATAGATGAATACACTAGTAAAATGGCTACCCCGATTCCATTCATTTCTTGACTTCTCTTTCCCTGTGTGAAGTCTTTTCTTCTGGAGTCTACAGATCACCATGAGACTCACTCCAGTCTGAGTATTATGATATAAAAAGTCTGTAGACTCTCTTATATATCTAGATATAATTTATCCTTGTCTGATGAGCTGAGCCCTTTTTATTTGGGACAAGTCATTCAACCATAGCTGCAGTGTCAGAGCCACCATATCTTAAGGAAAAAAAAGGCTGCATTCTTTTGATTAGATTTCTTGAAAATTACTACTTATTAAGCTCCACAAGACTCACTGCGAGGGCGAGGATTGCATTTCTGGTATTCTTCTTCTTTGTTGAGTTGAATAAATCTGAATGAGTAATTCTTCACTAAGAGAAACTGATCCAGCTGAATGGAAGCATGTGATAGAGCCCTAGGGGTCATGTAGGACAAAGAACTGCAGATACCTCCTCTCTGCTGTCTGCTGTACTTAGGAAGAGTTCTTTGGACCAGACAGAAAGTGATCAGTTTCCTCTCATACTAAGCTCAGCCGAGGGCTCATTTGTCCTCATGGGTGAGCTATTGGGTTTAATCAAAGGATTAAGGAGAGCAAAGTGTTTGGCAGGACTTTTTAATTTTAATGGTGATTATTTGGTGTCCCAGGATCTTCTGAATGCTGCTTTGGTTGCCCCAACAGAGGAGCTATTTATCCCATGTCCTAGGTTCTAACTCTCAACTTGATAAAAACTTAAGGGAACAATTATGGTTTGGATTTAGAACATCCCCCTAGACCTCACAGAGACCAGGCAGCCATGTTGGGGCAGGACTTGGTTGCTGATGAGGGTCCCTGGGGGCACGGTGTTGGGTATTATATATGGCCCCTGCTCTTCTTGCTCCTTCTCTCTTGCTTTTGGCCTCCAAGATGTGAGAGCATATCCCTTGCACTTTCTCTCTGTTCCCTGCACTATGCCCTGAGCTCCACAAGACTTCACCTGCCCTAACATGGCCTGAACCCCTGAAATCTCCTGAACTGTGAGTAAATAAATCTTCCTTCCTCTAAGTTGTGGTGGTCAGGATTTTGGGGCCACAGCAGTGAGAATGCTGACTGAAACAGGAACTTATACCCTGCTTTGGTAAAGTCACTGAGGCAACGAGCAATGGGGAACTCAGGAGATTTCACCTGGGATCCTATAATATGTAAATTATACTAAAATAATTATTACTTCTTCTAAAAATCTCAGATAAAGACTTGAGGTATGACTTCTGTCTGCTTGGAACTGGAATAAATATAGATTCTGGAACTGTGTTTCCCATAATTTAATATGCTGAGAGAGGTGCAGGAAACACACATCCTCATTGGCATTTGGGATAGTTATATTTTATTATCACTTATCAAAGATAATTAGCATTATCTTTTATTTATACTCATTTGGAATGCATCAGTTTTCTCTTTCATGAATTTTTCTTTTCAGCTCTTCTCTAGATACTTTCTTTTTTATTTTTAATATTAATTTTAAGCCCCAAGTTTTCTTGGGAAGAATGAGCCTCATATCTTTGAGATGAGCACATGTACTAAGTAAACTTTCATAAAGTACAACCAAGAAGATTAGTGTCATATGAGGAGAATGGACTGAACTTTGCAGTCTCCGAACCCTTTTCAGATTTTAATAAACTGTAGTTTTTCATTTAGCACAGCTGATTGAAGAGTTAAAATTAAGCAGGATACTTCCTGAAGACTTTCAGCTTTCTGGATTTTTATAGTTTGTAAACTGTGGGCTCTGTGAATGGGTTTGTAATCTATTCCATTTAAAAAACTTAATCTATTTTACACTAATTTATAGATCCATTATTTATTCTTTTTTTTAAAAAAATCTATTCATTTATTGGTGCATTGTAGTTATACATTTGGATAAGTGTCAGGGTATCAGAAGCATGCATGCACACATTGCTCATTTAGCCCTCCCTCAAATCCCACCCTATTCCCTCCCCCTTCCCTCTTTTTGTGCTCAGCATAGTGCTTGACTCTGATAAATTTGTGTATATACATCGTGTGCATTAGTGGGTTTCCCTCTTCCCCCCTCCCATCTCCCTTAGTTAGGTCTTCTTCTTGCTCATCTAAAGTTTTCTTCTTTGTTTGGAGTCCCTTCTAAGTTCCATTCTCTGTAGCTCCACATATTAGGGAGAACATCCGACTTTTCACTTTGTGACTGACTAATCTTACTTATCATAATGTTCTCCAGTTCCCTCCATTTCCCTGTAAATGATGTAATTTTGTTCGTCTTTATGGTTACGTAAAATTCCATTGTGTACATATCCTATAGTTTTATAATCCATTCATCAGTTGATGGGCATCTTGGCTGGTTCCGAAGTTTGGCAATTGTGAATTGTGCAGCTATAAACATAGATACACATGCATTAGTCTGGTAGTTTGGTTTCAGTCCTTTTGGGTAGATGCCTAGAAGTGGTATTGCTGGGTCATATGGTAGGTTCATTCCCATTTTTCTGAGGATCCTCCACACTGTTTTCCAAAGTGGTTGCACTAATTTGCAATCCCACCAACAGTGTATTAGAGTTCCTACTTCTCCACATCTCACCAGCATTTGTTGTTGTTTGTGTTTTTAATGATTGCCATTCTAATTGGGGTTAGGTGAAATTTCAGGTAGTTTTGATTTGCATTTCTCTGATTGCTAATGATTTTGAACATTTTTTCATACATTTATTGGCCATTTGTGTTTCTTCTGTGAAGTGTCTATTTAGTTCACTTGCCCATTTTTTGATTGGGTTATTTGTTTATTTAGTAGTGATTTTTTTAAGTTCTCTGTATATTCTAGCTATTAGTCCTCTATCAGAGGAGGAGCTGGCAAAAAACTTCTCCCATTCTGTCGGCTCTCTGTTGAGGTTCTTGATTGTTTCCTTTGCTGCACAAAAGCTCCTCAGTTTAATGCAATCCCACGTATCGATCCTCATTTTAATTTCCTGTGCCTTTGGGGTCTTGTTGAGGAAGTCTTTACCTGTGCCTACGTGTTGAAGTGTTGGACCTATGCCCCCTTCAAGTAGCTGCAAGGTCTCTGGTCTGATTTCTAGGTCTTTGATCCCTCTTGAATTGACTCTTGTACTAGGTGAGAAAGTGGGGTTTATTTCTATTTTTCTGCATATGGTTAGCCAGTTTTGTTAGCACCATTTGTTGAAGAGGCTATCTTTTTTCCAGTGGATGTTTTTAGCCCCCTTGTCAAAAATCAATTGACTGTAGGTGTGTGGATTTGTTTCGGAGTCTTCTATTCTGCTCCATTGGTCTATGTGTCTGCTTTTGTGCCAATACCATGCTGTTTTTATTACTATGGCTTTGTAGTATAGTTTGAAGTCAGGTATTGTGATGCCTCCTGCATGGTTCTTGTTGCCGAGAACTACTTTGGCTATTCTGGGTTTTTCGTTGTGCCAAATGAATTTAAGGACAGATTTTTCTAGGTCAGTGAAGAATGACTTTGGTAATTTCATGGGTATTGCATTGAATCTGCAGAACACTTTTGGAAGAATGGCCATTTTGATATTTATTCTGCCTACCCAAGAGCATGGGAGACCTTTCCATCTTCTAAGATCCTCTTCAATTTCTTTTTTCAATGTCTTAAAATTTTCCTTGTAGAGGTCTTTTACCTCTTTGGTTAGGTTTATTCCCAAGTATTTTATTGTTTTGGGGGATATCGTGAGTAGAAATGTCTTCTGGATTTCTTTTTCAGTGGATTTATGGTTGGCATACAGAAAAGCTTCTGATTTTTTAACATTGACTTTGTTGAATTTTTGATCAGTTCTATGAGCCTTTTGGTTGAGTTTGCTGGATCTTCTAAGTATAATATCATGTCATCTGCAAATAGAGATAGTTTCAGTTCCTCTTTTCCTATTTGTACTCCTTTTATTTCCTTCTCTTGCTTATTGCTCTGGCTAGAGTCTCAAGTACTATATTGAAAAGGAGTGGTGACAGCAGACATCCTTGTCTTGTTCCTGTTTTTAAGGGGAACTCTCGAAGTTTTTCCCCATTAGTATGATGTTGGCTATGGGCCTACTATATATTGCCTTTATGATGTTGAGGTATGGTCCTTCTATTCCGATTCTCTGCAGAGTTCTTATCATGAATGGGTGTTGGATTTTGTCAAATGCTTTTCCAGCATCTATTGAAATGATCATGTGATTTTTGTCTTTAGTTCTGTTTTTGTGGTGGATTACAAGGACTGTTTTTCTTATGTTGAACCAGCCTTGCATCCCTGGGATGAAACCTACTTGGTCATGATCTGTGATTTTCGTGATGTGGTTTTGAATGTGCGTTGCTAGTATTTTGTTTAAAAGTTTTGCATCTAAGTTCATCAACACTATAGGTTTGCAGTTTTCTTTTCTTGAGCTGTCTTTATTTGGTTTTGGTATTAGTGTGATGTTGGCTTCATAGAATGTATTTGGGAGAGTCCCGTTTCTTTATATTTCACGGAATAGATTGAGGAGTATTGGGATTAGTTCTTCTATAAAGGTTTTATAAAATTCACCTGGGGAACCATCTGGACCTGGGCTTTTCTTTGATGGTAGGCTCCTTATTGCTGCTTCAATCTCTTTGATTGCTATTGGTCGATTTAAATTTTCTATATTTTCTTGATTCAACTTCGGAAGGTTGTACATGTCAATTTCTTCTAGGTTTTCCATTTTGTTGGAGTATAGTTTTTCAAAGTTGTTTCTGATAATCCTCTGGATTTCTGTGCTGTTGGTGGTAATATCACCTTTATTATCTCTTATTTTAGTAATTTGGGTTGATTCTCTCTTTCTTTTGGTTAGGCTGTCTAGTGGTTTACCTTTCTTGTTTATTTTTTCAAGGAACCAGCTTTTGGTTTTGTTGATTTTTTGTATTTTTTTTATTCTCTACTTCGTTGATTTCTGCTCTGATTTTAGTAATTTCTTGTCTTCTACTGGCTTTGGGGATAGACTGTTCCTGTTTTTCAAGGGCTTTGAGGTGTGTCATTAGGTTATTTATTTGGTGATTTTCTGTTCTTCTTATGTGGGCACTTAGTACTATGAATTTTTCTTTTAATACTGCCTTCAGGGTGTCCCATTGATTTTGATATATTCTCTCTCTATTTTTATTTGTTTCTAGGAGTTTCTTAATTTCCCCACTTATTTCTTCTCTGACCTATTCCTCATTCAGCAGTGTGGTGTTCAGTTTCCACGTGTTTATGAGGTTTCTCTGGGTCTTCCTATAGTTGATTTCTAGTTTCATTCCCTTATGTTCTGAAAAGATGCAGGGGATTATGTCACATTTTTTGAACTCACTAGTATTCACTTTGTGGCCTAGGATATGGTCTATTTTAGAGAAGGTTCCATGAGCAGCTGAAAAAAATGTGAATTCAGCTATAGTTGGGTGGAATATTCTGTATATGTCTACTAGGTTCATTTGGTTTATGGTGTTCCTTAGGTCTGAGGCATCTTTACTGACCTTTTGTCTTGAAGATCGATCTAGTGGTGTGAGAGGGGTTTTTAAGTCTCCCAATATTATTGTATTGGGATCTATGTAGGGTTTAATGTCACGAAGAGTTTCTTTTATGAAAGTGGTTGCACCTATGTTTGGGGCACAAATGTTGACTATTGTTATGTCCTCTTGTTGTATTTTTCCTTTTACCAGTAAGAAATGACCTTCTTTGTCTCTTCTGAAGAGTTTAGGTTTGAAGTCTCATTTGTCTGATATCTTAATTACCATTCCTGCTTGTTTTCGAATTCTGTTAGCATGGATTACCTTGTCCCATCCCTTCACCTTTAGTTTGTGCGTATCTTTACTTGTAAGGTGTGTTTCTTGCAGGCAGCATATAGATGGATTGTGATTTTTAATCCATTTTGCCACCTTATGTCTTTTGATCGGGGAGTTGAGTCCATTTATATTCAGTGTGATTATTGAGAGAGGGGTTTTAATTCCTAACATTTTGAGTTTTAATTTCTGTTTGAGGTAGTGTTTGTTCTTTGCCTAGTTGTTTGTTTGATGGAAATCACTGTTTCTCTGGTTCTGGAATTTCCTTATTATTTCTTCCTTGTAATTAATCTCTTTGAGTATTTTCTCTAGTGCTGGTTTGGAAGACATAAAGTCTTTCAGCTTTTGTTTGTCATGGAAGGTTTTTATTTCCCCATCAAATTTGATAGCTATCTTTGCTGGGTAGATAAATATTGGCTGGAAGCTGTTTTCTTCCAGAGTGTGGATTATATCATTCCAGGCCCTCCTGGCTTTCATGACATGGTTTGGAAGGTCAGGAGTGATTCTTACTGGTTTGTCTCTGAATGTTACTTGGTCTTTTACTCTTGCTGCCTTTAAGATTCTCTCCTTGGCCTCTACATTAGTCAATTTGATTATTATGTGGCGTGTTGAACCTCTTCTTTGATCTTGTCTATTAGGGGTCCTATATGTTTCCTGTACGTACACTGTGTGTTGACCTCTTTGTCTATGTTTGGAAAATTTTCTAATATTACTTCTCTGAATAGATTATTGATTCCTTTGGTTTCAATTTCTATTCCCTCTTCTATGCCTATTATTCTTAGGTTTGCTCTTTTATGACTGGTTGAGATCTCTTCAATGTTCAATTCATGCTGTTGAGTTGTTTTTCTAATTTATATACTATGTGTTCATTTTTGGAGAGGTCATCTTCTAAGAGTGAGATTCTGTTTTCCATGTGGTCTAGTCTATTGTTGATGGTCTGTATTGATGCCTTCATTTCAATTATTGCATCCTTCACTTCCTTCAAAGCTTCTTTTTGATTCCTGCTTATTTGATCCTTCATTTCTATCAGGCTCTCTCTAAATTCTTTTCAGAAATCATGTATCATTTCCTCTATTGAAGTTCTGAATTGTCCTTCTGGCAATCTTTGCACTTCTGAGTTGGCGGGTTCTGTTGTTTTGGGATTGTGGGGGCTCATTGTTTCTTTGCTATTTTTACTTCTCATTTTTTCAGGTTTCTTATGTTTATACCTTTGTTGATTTTGGTAGTTCTCTCTCTCTCACTCTGTAGGTATCCTATGTCTAATCCCTCTCCCTTTATGGTTTCTTATCCCAGAGGTAGATAGTTGCTACTAGGTGAGCCTT
Source organism: Glis glis (assembly GCA_004027185.1). Classification (NCBI taxonomy): domain Eukaryota; kingdom Metazoa; phylum Chordata; class Mammalia; order Rodentia; family Gliridae; genus Glis; species Glis glis. The sequence goes on from PVJS01000223.1 coordinate 30,866, forward strand.
AAAGGTGAATATCCTTTCCTGAATGGTTATTCTCACTTGCTCGGTATAATGTCCATTTGCAGGCCCAATTCTTGGTCTCCTTCAGTGACTGGGACCCTTGCCTGGTGCCTCTCACTACCTGTGCAGGTGACCAGTGTCACTATTGCCCCTCTCACTGCAAGCGTGGGTCTCCACTTGGGCTGTCCTTACGTCTCTCTCTGTCTACACCTATGGCAGGTATCACTAGCAGGGGGCCCCGGGCTTGTGTCTCTCTTCGCCTACAGAAGCAGCAAATATCTCTTGACCCAATTCTGTGCAAACACGGAACTCCATGGTTTCCACAGAGAGGGCTGGTTTGGTCCAATTTTTCCCCAGGTACCACAGCTGTAAGTCCTGTGGTGATCCCTGGGGACTCTATAAGGGTGCTGCAACCTGTGGGCTGCAAGTCTGTCCCACCCAAATATCGCCAGGGACTGTCTGCTTATCCATGCATCTACTGCGTCCCACAGCAGACCCCACTCCCGCCTCCACCAGGGCAATCCGCACAGTCTCAGCCCCCGCAAGTCCCTGTGTCTGCGCTGGGTGGTCTCCCCCTGGGGCGGCTCAGTGACTTCCGGTCTCGTTGAGTGCTGCTTTTAGTCTCTATGGGAGGAGGTGAGCTCAGCCGCTGCCGCAGGTTCTGGTCAGGCCTCTGGGCCCTGGGGACTCTGCCGAGCATGGATGGAACTGCTGCTCGCTTTTGTCGCTGCTGCTCTGCAGTGCTGGTTCTAGAAAAGGTCCCTGTCTTCTTTGTTGGTGGCCTGCAGAAGCCGCAATGCCGGTAGCCGCCAGCGCGGTCTGACCAAGATGGCGCCGCCGCCGCTTCCGCCGCCGCAGCAGTTCGGGTCTGTGTGTCGCGTGGAGGAGCCGCTGCTGCCTTCACTCTGCTATTCTGCAGCTGCTGGACTCACAGCAGGTCGCTGGCGTCTCCATTGGTCTTGTGTGGAAGCCACAATGCTGGCAGCCGCCGGCAAGGTCCTGCCAAGATGGCGCCGCCGCAGCCGCTGTGGCCGCCGTTTGGCGTGTCGAGTGTGGAGGAGCCGCTGCTCGCTCTCGTCTCTGCTGATCTGCAGTTGAACCCACAGCCGGTCTCTGGCTTCTCTGCCGGCGGCGTGTGGAGCCGCCATGCCGGGAGCGGCCGGCGCAGTCCGGACAAGATGGCGCCGCTGCTTTTCCTGAGGTAAGGCGCTTGGAGCTTTTTACTTACCTGTTTTGTCTTCTGGCTTTGATTCCGTTGCGTTTTAAATTTGTCGTTGTTTAGTTCAAGTGTTTGTTGCTTTTCTTCTCTTGTTGAGAAGTCGCTTTCACGGCACTTGAGACCCAAGTCTCAGAGAGATCGTAGCGTGGTATCTTCCTTAGTCGCCATCTTGGATGATCCTCATTATTTATTCTTTAGAAAGTAATTCTCTGTTTTGCCCAATATATCCATTGATTAAATTATTCAGCTTTTAAAAAGTAACTTTTTACTTCACTCTGTTTATGGGCTCATTTGTTGACTATGTACAAGTCTTCTAACCTTGGTTAGTATATAGGAAGTTGTTGCCTGTGCCTTTATCTTGACTTGTTTCCTCTATATTTTTTCTAGCAGTTTCAAAGATTCAAGTCTTATATTTAGGTCTTTTACCCACTTTTAGCTGATTTTTGTACAGGGTGAGAGACAGGTATCTAGTTTTAATCTTCTACAAATGGATGTTCAGTTTTTCCAGCACCATTTTTAAAGAGGCTGTCTTTGTCCAACATATGTTTTTGGTTGCCTTTTCAAAGATTAGATAGCTGTAGCTGCATGGGTTTATTTCTGTCCTCTATTCTATTTTATTGGTCTATGTGCCTGTTTATATGTCAATGCTGTGCTGGTTTTGTGACTATGGCTCTGTAGCATATTTTGAAATCAGGTATTGTGATGCCTCCAGCATTGCTATATTTGCCCAGGACTTTTTTTTTTTTTTTTTGGCTTTTCAGAGTCTTTTGTACTTCCATATGAATTTTAGAATTTTTCTAGTTTTGTGTAGAATGATGTTGGTATTTTGATGCAGATTGCATTGAATCTCTGTATTGCTTTTAGTAATATGGCCATTTTAACAATATTGATTCTGCCTAACCATGAACCTATTGGTAAATACAAAAACTATTAGCACAAATATATTGGAAAATACAAAATTCTTAATAAAAATGAAAGACTTATCTTCACTGGGGTGGTCAGACATGCAGACAAGTATGGCTAGGAATTACATATGCCCGCCTGCCCTTCTCTCTATGTCTTCTTGGGCTATGTACCCCTTAGAGAGAGAGCAGGGGCTGGGGATTATTTACTCTTTCCTCCTTTTGTGTTGCTTGCCAGGCTGTCAACTGGAGTGGTTTGGGACCAGAGCTGGTTGGAATAGTTCTCACCTACTCTGCATGCTAGGAGAAGGTAGCACTGAATGTGGGCTGAAGTTTACATCAGTTCAGATTAGATAAAAAAAACTCCCAGGACCTGACTGATGCTGAGCTCTGCTGTGCATCCTGTTCCCAGCCACCCCCCGAGAAGCCCTCTTGGAGCAATCAAGTGTTCGGGGTAGAGGATACATAGCAGGTTCCATGCCTTCTGAGACCCAGTCCTGCACATAATGACATACTGACTTTCCAGTTGGTTGCAGGGACAGCCAGCTCTCCTTTTCTTATCTTGCCTGTGGATGTTCCTTGGTGGGCCTGCTTCAGTGGTGTTCCCCTGGGGCCACACTGAGTGGCAAGGTCAACACTAGCCAGGACACCATGGTAATATTTGTCACAGCGTCCTGATGAAAGGAAAATGCTGGGAATTATGTTTCCCAGCTGCAGGCTCAGATGTTGGCTTCCACAAGACAGCTTCCTGCCACAGCACCCCACTTATAAACTGTGGACCATGGGTCACTTCTCATGCACCGGCCTGCTATGTAGCTCTAGGCTTAGTGAACTTCAGACTGCCTTTATGTTCTGCAGCTGTTTCTGTGCCAATTGTATCTATGTCTCTCTTACTCTCTTTCTCCCTTTGTGTTACTCTTCACCTCAGCCATGCCCTAGCACTGCCGCTGCAGGCTCAGTACTGAAACACTCTTTCTTGCCATCTGTTATGAAAACCATAATCTCTGGGTCTCTCCAAGTATCTGACTGTCTAATACTGAACTTGAGTGCATTGTTTCAGTTTCCCACCTTGCTGAGTAGCAGCTCCCTAGTTGCTTTGATTCTGAGCCGTGGAGAAGCTGGAAATGCACTTGCTTCTAATCTACCATCTTGGATTCTCTCTAATAAAAACTTGATTTAGGCATCTGGCCTGCGAACTGTAGTTTTGTGTCCTTTGGCAAAGCCATATAAACCAATATAAACTCCTCATTGCTAAGTATCACAAAGAAACTTCATTACTCTCACAAGATAAGTACTCTCGCAAGATAAGTCAGTGGTGCCATCCCCCATTGGTAGAATCCTCATAGAAGATATACTAGTATACAAGAGACATATATCTTCCTCTTTGTTCCCAATATTATAATGACTCAAAAGTGCCTCTAGATGAAATACATGTATGATATTTAGAATAGAAAGATACATATTCTTTGCATCAATGGTATGGATTTTCTGTTTCAGGTTTCAGACAATTGATTTTGCTATCAAATTATCTTAACGGATGAATCTTCATCATTGAGCTATTCTAGATCCCAATTGATTATTTTTTGAGGAAAACATCCTCCAAAATTTAATTGACACATCCTATTATCTGTTATCTAGTCATTCATTTTTTATGGAGGTGTATTTTTAGCCAATTGTTTTTAAGAGTTCTCTAAGAAATCACATTTTTCAAAGTTAGGCACTCCATGAGTATAATATATTATGTGAGAGTCTACATTGTTTGAAATGTTTCCAAGATGCTGTGATTTAAGATGTGCTCTATGGTCTTGGGTTGATATAGATCCAGAACTGTTTCCTTAGGAAGCTATGGCTTTCTTCCTTCATTCAGAAGTAGATAGTCTTTGTGTTAGCTTTCCACTACTATAACAAATACCTGAGAAATCAGCTTATATAGAAAAAAGTTTATCTTGACTCACAGTTTTAGAGGTTTCAGCCCATGATTTGTTGGCCCTGTTGCTTTGGGAGAGGCAGCACTTCATGGCAGGAGCATGTGGCACAGTAAAACCATCACCTCATGGTTGGAAGTGAATGAGAAGAAGCAGAAGGGGGTTGGGCCCTACTAATTCTTTCAAAAGCATACCCCCAGTGCTAAGGACCTCCTGCTAGGATCTATCTCTTAAAGGTTCTACCAACTCTCAATAGTGGCACTGTGGGACTACACCTTAAACACATGGGCCTTTGGGGGATACTTAAGATCCAAATTATAGAAGTCTTATATTAAGGACTGTGTCCCAATTGAATTCTCTTATTTTCTTCAGAATATAGAAGGAATATGAAACTCTCACCTCCACTTAGTTGATCACTGACCTGTCTCAGTGTCAAATAATTTAAAATTGAGCTTTCTGCATTGTAATTCTGAGAGCTCAAATGTGGAATAAGTACAATTTGAGGAATTTCTGGATTAATATCAATATGTTCTTTTCTCTGTGTCCATTTTAAAACAGTGTTTCAGGGCCTGCCATGTCAGAGGGCGGGAAGAGTGTGCGGGGATGTGGGAGAGCAGACTCTCAAAGCCCCTGGTTATGAGTCAATCGGATGAGCCCACACAGTTTCAACTGAATAAAAGTTTTGCTACTAAAAAATTTGGAAACTATTGATCAAGAGACATTCTTTCATTGTTCCTTAGTTGTAAGAGAGCTGTGTAACAACACCACAGTCTTTCAGTCATTTATAAAATTGCATATATGGAAGTGTGTGTGTGTGTGTGTTTGTGGGACAAGGGATTGAACCCAGGGGCATTCTACCTCTGAGCTACACCCTAGCTCTATTTTATTTTTATTTTGAAACAGGATCTCAGCCTCCCAAGTACTGGGATTATAGGCGTGGGCCACCACTCCTGACTCTGGAATGGTGTTTTGATGTCATTACTTTGTTTTGTTGTTGCTGAGCTTCATTATAAGAAACAGTCGAGTACATACTGCTAGTCTATTTTTGGTTGAGGATATCACTGAGGACGCTACATTTCATGACACAATATGCCTCTGTGAAGACCTATTACAGAATTTCCCTTTCAAACCAGGAGCTGGAGTCCTCTTATAAAATTGACTTTATTAATTTCATGAACATTATTCATTTCACAACTATTAATTAATTAGTCATTAGGAAGGTCCTGAATTTGGACCTCTCCCCTGGAAACTAATTACATGCAGTTTTGTTTAGTCAGTTTACATGCAACTTTGTCTAAATTTCTTTCACTTATTAATTGTGTGCCTTCATGTCTCTGTTTACTTTTATTTGGATGATTGCATGTATTTCTTTGAATTTATTTAAATCCATTTTGGATGAAGTGAGCCTGTCAAACAGGATTCTCTATCACAGGGGTTACAAAATCAAATACGAAGTGATTTAAACAGAAAAGGAATCTATTATATTATGTTGTAACAACAAGGAAAAAATCAGGATGGGGATTGGTTTAGAATATTGCTGTCCAAAGTTTCAAATAAATGCCACAGAATCTGGTCTCTCTCTCAATGGAGTCTTCTGCTGGGTTAGTTCTATTCTTAGACAAATATCCTCTTGTTTGATAATAACAAAGTGTTTATAAGAGCTCCAGCTGGGATGTGGCTTTCCTGAAAGTGTCAGCTAACATCTAAGTCTTATTTTGTTTGATTCACCTGATTTTGCTAATGCAACCATTCCTGGCTAGTATTTGAATTCAGGAAGTGAAATGTTCTGTTTTTAGTCCTGGCCCTGTGGATGGTGTCAGCCACACAAGAAGCAGCACAAAGGCTGGACTGCAGGAGGAGTATGTTCTCAAATCCAAAGCAGAACATGCTTTGTTTTTTGTTCATTTGTTTGTTTTTGGTTTTGGTACTGGTGCTGGGGATCCAGGGGCATTCTACCTCTGAGCTACACTCCAAGCCCTATTTTTATTTTGAAACGGGGTCTTACTAAGGTACTGAGGGCCTCACTTAATTGCTGAGGCTGGCTTTGAATCTTTGATCCTTGTCTAGAATTATAGTCTTCCAGGAACTAGGATTACAGATGTGAGCCACTGCACCTGGCTCAGAACATGTTCAGTACAGGAAAAGAATTGATTGTTGGAGGAAAACAAGGGGGAGGAAATATCCATTTGTTGAGAAATAATAAAAAATATAAAGTTAGTGAGTTATTTTTCAGTACTCTAAGAAACAAAAGCACTGAATTTTCCTCCATAATATCTGGAATGGTAATTTATAAAGGGTGACAATAAAATGACAGGGTTGGCTTTTTAACAAACATAAAAGAATTTATATATTCAAATGAGAATAACAGTTCAAGGTCATTACCTTGGGGATCTATATACATAATGATAATAACTACCACTAATTGAATGTCTGCTCTTTCCGGACTTTTAGGACTGTTGCTAAAAGAAATTAACGTTACTTTAAATGCTGACCACCAAATACTCAGAAATAGTCTTTCTGGGCACGACAAGAATGTCCTTGGAGGTGAGAATGAAAGTGTAAACTGATTTCTTTTTGAAAGAAATATGACAGGAATTTTGGTGGTTTGGAGCAGAGAGGGAGATATGAGGAAAATGTTGGAATGAGAGGGCGCCACTTTCTTAAGAAGGTTGGTTGGGAGCAGGAAATAGCCCCACCATTTCTAATATTTACTTTGAAGTCTGTTAATATCCTGCTAATGTTTACTAGGCACAAAGGTGTTGGGTGAGTGGTATGCTTTGGGGAGATAAGAGCAAAGGGAGCCAGGTGTAGTGGCACACACCTATAATCCCAGTGAGGCAGGGCAGAGGACCTGGGACCAGGAAGAATTAAAGCAGCCATCTGCATCCCCTTTCTGTGAAGTTGGGGGAGGTGAGCAGGAAGGTGAGAGATTGATGGGTGCCAGGGAATCAGGGCCCTGACCAGCCCACAGATAATCATTCAAATTAAGGATCAAAATTGTGCAAAAGTCATTGGTCCCCCAAACCCATTTCTGACCAATCATGAAAGAACAGATAGATAACCTCAGGAAGTTTTAAAAGCCCATCCCCCAAGGGCTTACAGGTCACTCTCTTTCTGGGATCCGCCTTTCGGGGGGAGTTGCTTTGTCCTAACCTAAAATAAACTTCCAAATTTCTATACCCTTCACTTAGTCCTTGGACTTCATTCATCGACATCCATTGGACAAGATCTCTAAAAAGAGAAGACACCCCCATTTCAATAGTACTTGGGAGGCTAAGATGGAAGGATTACAAATTCAAGACCAGCCTCAGTAATTTAGTGAGATCCTCAGCAACTTAGTGAGACCCTGTTTCAAACTAAGAAATAAAATAGGGCTGTGGGTGTAGCTCAGAGGTAGAACATCCTCGGGTTCAATCCCCAGTACTAAAAAAAAAAAAAAGAACAAAGGACTGTGCCCCTGTAGGGTGGCACAATTAAGGAAAAGAGGAAGATGCAGAAGGTGAGAGGTGAAAGAGATCAAAGGTTTGGCAGAAACAAGAAATGAGAAGGAGAGATGACCAAGGAATTGGGACTCAAAGCAACCCGTGGGACTGTACTCCCTAGAGGTCATAGCATAACAAAGAAAAGATGATTCCAGATGGATGAACCATATTTCTGACTTAGAAATAGGCCATTGCTAATTTCCCCAGTAATTTTGTATTAGTATCATCCTTTGCTGATGAGGAAACTCAGATTCTGAGTGATCAGGTGACTTTCCCCAGGTCACAGAGCTTATAAACTGGCACAGTTACAATTTATCCTAGGTCTGATTCTTTTAAAATTTTTATTTATTTATTTTTAGTTTTAACTGACATATAATAAATAATATTTGTACTTATTCATGGCATATAGTATTATGATTTGATACATGTATACAATGTGCAATGATCAAATCAGGACAGTTAGCATTTCTATCTGCTCAAATACTGCCAAGTATTTCAAGTTCTTCTCCTCTAGTTGACTGTAGTTCTTAACAATTTTATACATTTCAAAATCTTAAGTCTCATTCTAAAGCCCATGCCCTTACTTTCCTTTATGCTACTTTACTTATCCTTATTTCATCTTCATTCAAAATTATATTGTATGCTCACCATTTAGATTTGGCTTAAGAGTCACTTGATGCTTATAACAAAAAGTAAACTGCCACTGGACTGAAACATATATTTGCATGGCCAGTACATTCTCATCCTAAAGGAGGATCCACACATTCAACTAAAAACAACTAAAAACAAACAGGCACTTGGTCAACATCAAATCATAAAGAGATGTTAGATAAGGTAAATATTTAATCATATCAGATCAAGATAGTTGCCATATTCCTTTTAAAATGGCAGGTAGATTTATCTGGTAGAACTAGGAATATTCAGAGTCAATTGATTTCTAATACTCTGTATCTATTTACTCATTAGGGATTCTTCTATTTATCTTTAAAAGATAATTTTCAGGAAAAAGGTAAAATCATTACTCACACAGATATAAAAATTAAAAAAAATGAACACATGTTAAAGAATTTATGCTGTTTGTCAAATGAAGTAACCAGGCCAATGTAAAAACTGATTGAAATGAAAACTAAAAAAGTACAAATAAAATAAAGGAATTGAATTATAAGCTGAGGCAAAAGTGTGTTTTCCATAGCAAAGAAAGAAAGTCAGTGGAAACTCTACTGGACAGAACATAATTTACAAGTTTATCAACTTACAAAGAGTTATAAATTAGCTCAAAGAAAATGAATGGCTAGAATCTGTTAACTTTACCCTCCCCTAGACCACGTCCTTTGTTCCACTCAGATTTCTCCTCCATTATCTAAAGTCCTTGCATCCCGATTACTCCCTAGCTTTTTCATATGAGAGTAAACATATGACCCTTCATTTTCTGTGACTGGCCAATGTAACTTAACATAATGTTCTCCAGGTTCATCCGCTTTCATGAAAATGACATAATTGTGTTCTTTATGGCTGAGTAGAATTTCATTGTGTGTATATCCCATAATTTTGTAATATATTCATCTGTTGATGATACCTAGGTTGGTTCCATAATTTGGCTATTGTGAATTGTGCTGCTATAAACATGTATCACTATAATATTCTGATTTCAGTTCCTTTGGAAAGATACCTAGGAGTGGTATAGCCAGATCATATGGTGGATCTACCCAGTTTTTCTGAGGAATCTCCACACTGATCTCCATAGTGGCTGTACTAATTTGCAATCCCACCAACAGTGTAGAAGAGTTCCTATTTCCCCACATCCTTGCCAGCATTTATTGTTTTGTTGTTTGCCTTCTTGATGATTGCCATTTTAATTGGGGTTAGATGGAATCTCAGTGTAGTTTTGATTTTGCATCTTTTTGATTGCTAATGATGTTGAACATTTTCTCATATATTTATTGGCCATTTGTATTTCTTCTTTTGAGAGGTGTCTATTTAATTCAATTGCCCATTTCTTGATTGGGTTATTTGTTTTTTTTAGTGTTGTCTTTTATTTTTGTGGAACTGGGGATTGAACCCAGGGGCATTCTACCTCTGAGTTACACCCCTAGCCCTATATTTTTATTCTTTATTTTGAAACAGGGTCTCACTAAGTTGTGGAAGGCCTCACTAAATAGCTGAGGCTGGCCGTGAACCCAGATCCTCTGGTCTCAGCCTCCCAAGTACTGGGATTACAAGCATGCACCACCACGTCTGGCTCATAGTGTTAAGTCTTTTAAGTACTTTGTATATTTTAGATATTCATACTTCATCCTCCACCAGAGGAGTAACTGCCAAAGATCTTCTCCCAGTTTGTAGGCTCCCTTTAGACTCTTGATGGTTTCCTTCAATGAACAGAGACTTTTTAGTTTAATGCCATCCTACTCTTGCATCTTTTAGTAGTATCAACAGGAGTTTCAGTTGATGGCCTATAGTGAAGGGTATGACTGAGAATAAGTATGGTTTCTGAGGGTCATCGATAGAGAAAACTATGTGGCTTTGAAATGAAGAAAGGTGAAATGGCACCAAAGGTTGGTATAATGTGGGACATACCTTCTGAGACATCTCCTCTAAACTAGATTTTGAAAGGGTACCAACTAAAGCCCTCTTGGTAAGCTGCTACACAAAAGAAAAGAATGTTTTCTTTTCATTGAAGGTACTAGATCTGAGTCCCCAGATCTAGTATGCTGGTGAAGTGTAGGCATGAGCCTCACATATCATGTGTTAAAGGCATTGGAGTAATAATGAGGTCTATATGATCCAGATAGATTAGGATCGGGCAAGCCTTTGGGAAATATAGAGTGGGTACTGAGTTGATCTCAGAAATTTGGCAGATTTAGGACTATGTATTAGATCCTATAGGAGGAATGATGATCTTCAATTTAAACATGGAGGTTGGTCCTTGCACTCTGGGAGGGTACTCTGAAGTAATGAGGCCTTTGATGGACAAAAGCCATGGGAGGAAATGTGAGTCATTCAACCCTTGTGACCCTGGCGAGGCCTGGCTTGAGAGATCTAGGGGGTGGAGAGACTTGAGTGTCACTGGCCTTTGAGGAGAATAAGACTTTTGGCAAGGTGAGATTATTTCATTAAGCTTAATGACTTTGTCTTGTTTTCAAAACACAATTTCATTCTCAAAGAGTAAGGATATTCCACTACAAAGGATGTATATGCAGAGTATACTGTGAGCATTATAGAAATAAAAGCATAGCCAGGCATTGTGGTGCATGCCTGTAATGCCAGTACTTGAGAGGCTGAGACAGGAGGTTTGCAGATTTGAGGCAATCCTCAGCAATGTAGTGAGACTCTTAGCAATGTAGCAAGACCCTGTTTCAAAACAAAAAACAAAAGGGGTGGGGGGTGTAGCTTGGAGGTAGTATGCCCCTGATTCAATCTCCAGTTCTCCCTCATTCCCCCCCCAAAAAAAAAGAAAAAAGAAAAAAAGCACAGCCTTACAAAGTGACTACTTCCAAGTAGCTAATAATCATTGGTGTCTATAAAATTCAGTCAGGTTACTTTAATACTGTACATCTTTGTCTGCATTATTATTTCTTTATGCATAACATGCAGTGGTCTATTGATAATGGTCTGCAATAAAAATTAAATCAATGAGTCATTGTTTCTTATTAGTTATAAAATCCTCTTTTTTCAAAGGGTGTCTTTGTATAAACAGCACATATCTTATTTTAATGTAATATTGAAAGATATTGTAATGAAAAGGAAGCCCTTCCTCAAATCCCTCTTATCATTGACCTGCTCTTGTAAAACTCACCTTGAGGAGGCAGGGTAGCTGATTCATAGAACTGACTATAATAGCTCCTGCACTGCCATTGTACCCTGTCAGGAACAGACTTCTTCAGGGACTTCCAAGACACACATGACAGATTCAATTGTTTAAATACATGTTTGGTGAATTTCTCAGATGCCTTTGTTGGATTGGAAATAGTGTATGTCCTGACATTAAATCCTGTGTAAAACCTTATTAATCTCCTACAAGAATTTGTCATGAAGTTCTATAGTATTGTGGGTATTTGTGGTTTTCTGGGCCAGTGAGTTTCCAAACCTGGGTGATGAAAGAACAATACTTTACAGTCTTTTGGCAGATTCATCTCATACAGTAGAATAATATTTGATTTTTTTCAATCAAATTAAGCACATTAAATTTATATTTCTCATTCTTTAATAAAATGTCTTAGATTGTTGGCTTAGCATCTCATCTCTTAGCATTTCATCTAGCATCCAAGATTTTTCTGTCCTTTTGATCTACTCTTATTGATTATTAGGATGTGTCTAGGCATCATATTTTAATACCAATATTGGAATAAAAATACGAACACCAATATTTCAAGCTGCTAGAAAGGGGTAGGAATATAATTTTTGTTTCTTACAAGGCACTATCATTTTACTCAGGATTGGAAGCCCCCAGTTGACTTTTCTTTAAAGCTCATTGGCCAGAACTGGGTCAAGTGTCCATAGCTAGACCATTGGCTGGTTCAGACCATCATAGAACAGCAGAGGGGCTATTCTTTTGTAAGATTAGAGGCTCTCTGTTGCCACTAGAGTACAAAATCCAGGGCTTTTCTAGCAGGGAGAAGATGGAAAAGGTGATGGTGTTTGGTGGTCAGTTTGTAGATAATGTGTGCTACAGAGCTGATACAGGTGTGTGAGGAGAGGGTCGAGGGGAAAACAGACTGTAGGAAGGATCCCCCCAGAGTGTACAGGTAATACCCTTGTAGAAGGACAACTTAGAGGCAGTAAGTGGAGTTAGAGTGCTATTAGGAAAAGCTGAGCTATAAGGGCAAAGAAATGAGTGTCTGTATTAAGTTGTGGTGGTAGGAAACAAGGAAAAAGAAGAAATCCAATCTTTTTAAGGAAGAAATGACAACACCTCATAAGGAAATCAATAAAAAGATTAAAGAGGATGATGAGAGAATGAAATAAATCTCCAGAGCTCTCATCCAGGGAGCCAGCAGAACAGAGTTGCCACTGACAGCCATGTGGTAGGGAAGGTACAGAGCTGAGTTGGGGCGTGAAATGGCTCCAGGGTTAACACTCAACTCCACACAGCCTCAGGGATTGAGAAGTGAGCATGTGAGAGCACCGTGTCAGTCACTATGGGATCTAGGGGGACAATCTCTGCATATGAGGAAAAGAGTGAAAAAATAGATTTCCCATTCAAGTAGGAAGGAATCAACCAATACACGGTGTTGTAAGAAAATTTTTAGCACCTAATTGTGTGTCAATAAGATTGGCCTTAGCTGGTGGAAACTTGTGAATATGTGGTCTCTCAGTGTGGTGGGGGATCAGGGGATCTGCAAACGAGTTTAGAGAAAAGCAAAATAAAAAGTCTATCATTAATGATATACATTCTTTTATACCTGTTCAAAAATAAAAACACACCTTAGAGTTGCCACTTCCAGGATAACTGGAAATCAGAGAAGTAAAGGAGGAATTGGAAAGAGCCTGAGTAGGAGGTGAGGAAAACTTTCCAAGTCGGCTGAGGGTAGCCCCACATTCATGCCCGTTGTCCCCCTTTGGTATCTCATTTATGTGACTCCACTATTTACACTCAGCAAATTCAACAAATAATTTGAAACTCTCTACTTATATAATATGGATGCAGTTCAAGGAGAAGGTGTTTAATAGAAAAAAAATTCTCCATGAGCACAGGTATTTTTAAAAACAGAAAAGAAAATCAAACACACCCTGACATTGTAATTTGGTTTAGCTAAATGAGACTGGAACCTCAGGAGAAAACTAGAGACAAGCCTGGGATACAATCAGAAATAGCATTTTTTTTATTGGCATGATAAATTTGGTAAACAGCCTCTCTGCATCATTGGGAGGAAAATCCACACGAAAAGAAATCTGTTTTGATTTTAGACATTTTTTAGAAGGTTATTTTAATTTAATTAATGAGAAATCAGAGGTTAATTGCCTCTAGCTTTAATGTGAGAGTATTATGCATGCAGGCATATTTTATTTATATCTTGACTGTTTGATGTACACAATCAATTCAAAAAGGGATAATGAAGAGGTGTTCTGTCCTGTGTGGAATAATAATTAGGGACTCTGGTACAGAATATTTTTTATTAATTGTGCAGCTCAGTAAACATGTTTGACATAATACTGAGAAATGCATTTGTCAAACTTTACCAACATTTTTATCCATTCTTCCCTTTGTTTTTTTCTAGCATCTGCAGGTCTTTTTCATATTGACCCCCTTTTTCCTAGCTGGGAGTCCCTCGAAGCCCTAACAGTTTGATTTAGAGACTTGGGACCACCTGCTAAGCTAGTTGCATTATAAAATTTAGACACTCATATTGGATATCTGGCAGCTTTTCTCAATAAAATTAATCAATCTATGATGTTAGGGAAATGGGAATTGTATAATTCGTTAGCAATTTTAAAGGTGATCCCTGGCTCCTAGACAATGTTATTTTCTTTACTTCCTTCCTATGGAATATAAACATGAGTTTCTTTGTCCAAAGTACAAACTATGTCACCAGAATTGTTGAATAAGTTCTATAACTATTCTATGGGGCTTTGGGCATGAGCTAATTGAACGGAATTTTTTGTTCATCCTTGGGAAGCAATTTGAACTCTTGAATGTTCTCTCAACCTTTTAGTGCACACTTATTGAAAGGGTTGTGTTTACATCTTTTCTGTGGGATATAAATATGTCTAGAAACTTCTAGGAAGTTTTATTTTTTCTTGAAAATCTGTATAGCCATGAGAAAATTTCAAGGATTTGGGATGAGTTGCCAAAAATGGGCATTTCTTGACTCCTTTCATGGCTTTGGCACTTGGTTCCCTTGCCAACCATTTTTCTCTTTTCTATCAACGCTGAGATCCATCATCTCACTCAAGTCTTTTCCTATAGCTAATTTTTCTTCACTTCTCCTCTCTAAGCTTTCCATACGGGTATCTCAGCAGGTATAGTATGTCTTGGTTAAGCCAATTGTTTCTAACTACCACATGATGCAGGGCTTCTGTTGGGCCACCAGTGCCCAGGAATGATTCTTTGGCTTCAAGTAACACATACATGTGATATTTGAGAACCATATTGTTCCAGAAACCAAATGTGAATTTTATAGCTCTTTCTCCTAATGTCCAGTTCAAATGGAGCTGAGGTGAAAGTGACTGTAGTAATAGCATTTGAAGGCTGTCACCATCTGGTGCTTATTTGGTGGCCTGTGTTACATGAGCAGGTGGTCCTTGTATATCTTTAAGTGACCAGCTGTCCACGTCACAAAAGCCACTGTCACATCCAGAGTTAATTGGCATCTTGGTTGTAATGATTGGTGGAGAAGCCAAGCCTGAATAGACCTCAGTGTATTATTCCTCTTTGTTCTAAGAGCCCTGGGTCAAGGCTGACAAACATTTTTCTTTCTGTTTTCTTTGCCTTATTTCCTAAATGAAAGTCCAAGTGAGTCTAATATAAGAGCAATCTATCAAATCAACCTATACAGAAAAGCAAATACATATACTGTTAAGCTAGCAATTCCTAACTGAGCCAAGATAGCCACAAAGAAATCTTCAAGGAAACTTCATAGAATTTAGAAAAGGTCAGTTGCTAGTTTGATTGCTCTGGAAATAATTTATCTACCATCAAATTTAAATATTAGGATTTCAGAAATAATAGATGTCCGTATAGGTTTAAATTTTTCTGTTTTGGACAAATCTGATCTATAGATAGTGGCAGCCAGGAGAACCAAGTTGGAAAAGAGTATCATTATGTGTTGGATCATAAGTAAATGCTTATACTTTGACCTACATGATTGGCAGTTTCACATGGTCCAACTATATACATCTGTTTTGTACATTTTTGGGAAAGTATCTATTTCCTTTAGTGACATAATCCTGTATTATAAGCTCTTGGCCACAGGATTGGTGTTTAAAGTAAGCTTACCCACACTGACTTGAGTGATGGTGTTGTATTGCACTAAGGCTGGTTGCTGGATGCTATTAGTGCATCTCCTAAGACGGCCATGTCTTCTGAGTTCAAATTACTTTCAAAGAATAGAGCTCCCACCCCTCCCCCGCCCTTGGTATGAATTTTAGTTAGAACTATAGGCATTGTTTAACATCATACACACACATGTTGACACTTAGAGGCAAATTTAATCTTTTTATCTTATTCCTATCACACAAACAGAGAGAAAACATACCCAAGAAATTAAATAATGTTTCAAATGCAGTGAAAATTTTGTCTTTCACAGGCAAAAAATAATTGGCTTGAAATATTAGAATCAAAATAACCTACAGGTAACTCTGATATCACATCTTTGTTCATGAAGTCTCCTTGGGTATTCCAGCCCTTGAGTTTTGTTTTTTTTTTCAAATTTAAGTGACACCTAATTCTTTGTGCCACACAGTAAAGCCCCAATATCTGTTCTGAGTATTTTTTGTTTCATGTGTACATTTCTTGTGTCTCTGCATATTATTTGGAGTAAGGTATTATATGTCAATTATTTTGACTCCCCCAAGAACTTGATGCTGTGCTGGGTAAGTAGGAGGAACCTATCATCACTAAGCATTTAGTAAATGTTCAGTGATCAAAAGTGAAAGATAGGACCACAAGCTCTGTAAACAAATTAAATTTTATTGGTCAGGTTTTAAAAATAGACATGAACAAAATAAGCCATTTGTACATTCAGTGTCTTCAAGCTATTGATCTCTGTTTAAACAGGTTAGGATCTGGCATAAATTGAACCCTTACAAGAAAAGTAAAAGACTGTCCATCTTTTTATGCATTCCATTAATTCTAAGAATTTCATAGTTCTGAATCAGAACTAACTGCGTTAACAAATTATGTATGCTGAATTAGTCACATTACTCAAGTCCTGTTCTTTTTCCTCTGCAGAATATTTGTCACACAGATATTTAAATGAAATCTGGGCTGTACATAGCCATGACATAATACTCTGTCAAAAAGAGAAAAAAGTTAATCAGGTCAGTGAATAATCATATGCTGCCTTCCCTACCCTATCTTACAGGCTCCCAAGAAGTAGACTTTAGAAGAACAGATCATCGAAAGGAAATAGAATCAGAGTACCTTAGTAAAATATTGTAAAATCTTAGTCATTAGTCCATGTTCGATATTTTAACTTGAAAATTAAACACTCTTTATTATTAAAAAAGAGGTTCTATGTAGTGCCTGTCAAGTAATCCCAGAAAGAAAAATAAACTATCATATTTCAATCTGAAACAGAATGAATCACAATGGGCATGAGTTAAATAACTAAATTAAAATCAAGTTCCAAATTGCCTTATTTGAATCACTATCTTAGGGAACTTCTCAAAAAGAAAGATTGCTACTCTGGAGGCATGCAAAGAAGAGCATAAATATGGTGTTTCTACTTTATATTAGACTTTTCCCTTGAGAAGCCAAAGCCTTCGTGAGGCTGAGCTGTGTATCCGTGTCGTAACTGGAGGGATGCGAGGTCTAAGAGCTTTCCCTCTAGTCAAAGGACCAAGTGGGCAGTGGAGACACAACCCAGGACAGCAACAGAAGGGACTTTGAGTTGTAATAGCAGACTATGACAATGGTTCAGATTGGGGCAGGAGTCTCTGGGAAGGGAGATATTGTGAAAAAATATGACATTATATATTACATATATATATGACATAATATTATAGAGCAAAAACGAAACAATTGGGTGAAATCTTGAGGTACTTCTTAAAATTATAGAAAAGTTGAATAATTAAGAGGAAATAATTTAATTAGGAACAAAAAGCTGTACATGAAATAACATGTAATAATATATTTTTACTATTTGCCTATGTAGCAAACCATACCCTTATGATCATAATTAGATAAAACTTCCTTAAATTCTCAACTTTGAGGATGAATCTTTTAGGATAAACTATGGAGTACCTCTTTATGATTAGAACAGAACATAAACTTCATCACCCTGGCAATGTAAAATATAGATGAGGCTGTTTAGAGGACCACAGGTAGAGAGTAAGATGAAGGAAGGATAAAAACAAGAACGTTTCCATTGTACAGAGTGGGGAGTCAGGAGATATGGCATCAGTTTATAGAATAAACAATAAAGATGAAAACATCATTTACCATTATGAACTTAACAAATGGAAAACATAAAATTGATAGTGGTTATCTAGTGGATGGTGAGAGGAAGGAGGTGGGGAGTTATGATGAGCTAAATATATCAAGAAGTTCATGGTAAATGTATAAAATTTCTGAATCTATAAAATAGGCATAGAAACATAATATTTATCACCATAGACACAATCATTAAAATCAAATATTTAAAAATGGTTTCCTCTATGAATCCATCCTAGATAGGGGGTGGTGGGTAGGGTACTATTTCTTTTCATTATATGTCCTTCTATTTGAAGTTATTTTAAAATCATGTTTATGTATAGTTTAATAAGCATTTTTTGAAATACTGTGGGAAAACAGGAAACCCCTCATTCACCAAGGACACACTCATGGTACACATAATTGCTTCTAGATTTATTCCAAACTGGCCAATGTCAGTTCAGCACCATTCCTTTCCTGGAAAAGCTTTTTGTAGATTTTGATTTGCATAAATCTACTTCCTTTTCATCCTATTTTAAGAGGTCATCAGTTTCAAGAGACAGAAATTAAAAGAAAAACTTAATAATTAAATAATATAGTCACAAGACTCAAATTCAAAATGCAGAAAAGGAAATATAGTGAAATGTGTCCACTGTTCATGTTTCTCATCAACTCAGTGTTAAATTTCTTGTTATTCTTCTAGAGCTTTCCAGAGTTACTGTATGTGCACAGAAGCTAATACACACAAACACACTCCTGCACACACAAATGCACTTTCTGAAAACCGTTTGGAGTGCAAATTTTTGGCTTTTTAGAGCCTATAATCTATTATTTTTCCTTTTTTTTTTGGTACTTGGGATTGAACCCAAGGGCAGTCTACGTCCAAGGTATACCCCCAGCCTTATTTTTTTTCTTTTTGAAACAGTCTCACTAAGTTGCTGAGGGCATTACTAAGTTCTGAGGCTGTCCTTAAACCTGTGATCTTCCTGTGTCAGCCTTCCAAGTACTGGGATTGCAGGCATGCACCACCATGGCAAGCATAATCTATTATTTTAAATAGGAAAAATAAATCTTCCCAGGCAACCAGAAACCCAGTTTGTTTCTCCAATTGTTGTACTTTGATTCACCAAGAATATCTGCATAATAAAACACCAAGAAACTAAATATTTAACACTCACAACTTCATTATGTGCAGTATGCAATGGTAATAAAGTTTGCTATTCAAAATGTTGCCCTATGGCTCACAGCATCAACATCACCTGAGAGCTTGTCAGAAATGCAGAAGCTCAGAACCAAAAGCAAGCCTATTTAATCAGAATCTGCATTTTGCTGAGATCCCTAAATACCTTGTGGGCACATTGGATTCTGAGAAGCACTGCTCCCCAGTGTCAGTTATGAGTTACCTTGTCTTTTGATGAGTTCATCTTTCTCAATATGCATTGTCACTTCAAGCTTTTCTTTTGTATAGCATTTATGTATCTTTTAGGCTTGCTTATTTTCTTCTCTCGTGCTTTTAGCAGGTATTTTTGCTTGAGATATGGAGAAGATGATGGCAATAATGTAGAACTTGAGTAGAAAGTGAGTAGACGGCAGCAGAGGCTTAATTCTACCTGGAGAACACCCGAGGGATGATGGAAGCTCGCTCTGGTCCTCCCTGTATCATGCATAGCATGTGTTCCTGCTTGCAAGCAGATTCATATAGCAGCTTATTAATTTGGATAGGGAATTTTGAATACAAATATTTGGCAGTCATTTTAATGACTCTTCAGAGAATGAGAATTCAGATAGCAAGAAAATTCAGTGACTCCCTCCGTCTGCTTTTTTTTCTCTTTTACACAAACAGTGCAATAATATATAAACTGTGCTGCTTTTCGACTTGTTTTCTTTTTTTGCGGTTACCGGGGATTGAACCCAGGGGCGTTCTACCTCTGCGCTACGCCCCCGGCCCTATTTTTTTTTTTATACTTTATTTTGAAACCAGGTCTCACAAAGTTGCGGAGGGCCTCACTAAGGAGAGAGAGAGAGAGACAGGGAGAGAGAGAAAGAGAGAGAGACAGGGAGAGAGTGAGAGAGCTGAGGCTGGCCGCGAACCTGGATCCTCCGGTCTCCGCCTCCCAAAGTACTGGGATTACAAGCGTGCGCCACCACGCCCGGCTCGACTTGTTTTCTTAGCCATCATGACATGTCAGTGCAGAAAGAAACTTTCCTTTGTCTCCTTTTATACCATTTTGGCACTCTAGTGTGTGGTTCAGCCATAATTTAATTTGGGTTATTTTTAATATTTTACTATTGAGAACAATGTTGCATGAATAACTTTGCACATACGTGAAAGTATGTGTAGAAAAGAAATCACTGGGTTGAAGGATATGACCACTTGCAAATATGACAGCCTTTGCTAAGTTGTCCCCCACAGACATTTAATTTACCCTCCGTATGAGAGTGGTGTCACCTTATTCAGTAACCATGTGTTATCAAACTGGAGTTTGAACCATTTTAAATTGTGGAAAGATACTTTCATGTCATTTTAATTTACTTTTTTGTTATTATAAAAATGTACCTTTTCATTTGCTTACGGGCCATTTGCTATTCTTGTCATAAATTATTCTAATCCTTTGCTTATTTTTTATTGAGTTATTGACCTTTTTCTCACTGGTTCACTGCAATACTTTACATTAAAAAGATGAAGTTTTTAAATGTCATACAAGCATTTTTCCAGCTTACTGTTTATCTTTGACCATACTGATTTAATATATATATACATATATATGTATATATATGAATTAATCTTTTCGTTCATGGATTCTAGCTATTCCTATTCTGAGGTGATGAAAGTTTGAATTCTCCCATAGTTTCTCTCTTGTTAACTTATGGTTTTATGTATGCATTTTAGGGTTGTAATCGGTTTTACCTTTATCTTGTTTTAATGTGTGATGCATGGATCTAACATTTTTCCCCCAGAGTCTCTAGTTATGCCAACTCTATTTACTGAATAATCCATCTTTTCGCAGGACTCTTTCAATAACATAGATTCCCAGGAGCTACCCAAGACATTATCTAGTGAATTTGACTGGGACATCAACAGAAAGTCCCTGGCCATTTAGACACGTAGCCACATCTGTGAACCACAGTGAGCAGGCTTGGAATGGGGGTAAAGGTGAGAGCATTTTATTTTTTGTAATAAACATTATCCAGATGGCTGGCTGGAAGCCTACCCTTAATTGGGAGAAAACAACCATTCCCCAAAATGGTTCAATAGTATATTGGATTTATTTTTATTGGTAAGACACAATATTAGCAAATTTATACACTGCCTGGTCTCCCCTTCAATGGTTTTTTGGGCTTCACATGGGAGATATGGGTATCTTTATTTTTTCATCTAAGATATTTAAGGATATTATTTTGCATATTGGATAATATTTTTCTCACCTGAACAGCAGAAGCAGCCTTCTTTCAGGGAAAACCCTAGTTTATCAGAGTCTTTCCAAGTATATCGGGAAAGGTCTAGATCTATGGGCTCATACTTGAGTTTAACCCTGAACATGATTATGTGAGTGGAACCCGTGGCATCTGGCGTGTCTGCTGTAGTTCCCCAATCTCACTGGCAGTCAGAGATGAACAAGTGCTGTTTGTGCTAGAACCAATCTCTTGGTGTGGAGGAGGGGACTTGAAAACATTCAGAAAACTCACCTACATGTCAGGTTGCTTCCTGCCTGCCCTGCAGAGGATGCTGGGCATTCATTCTTGCATTCTTATCCCTTACACTGGGCATCATGTAAACTTATATGAAGGGAAGGCAGTGTTTCCACTTTCTTTCTAGCAGGAGGTCTAGCTGAGTATTACTCCCATTGGCAGATAGCAAGTTAATCCTCCACTTTGGCTGTCCCTTAAAACGCTTGGGAAGTCTCAGAAATACCAATTTGTGGATCTCATTCATGTATTCTAACCGGTCAAACCCAGGGCTTCTTCCTCTGTGTTATGAGCTCATTTAAATAGCAGAATAGGACAAAGAGAGCACAGGCAAGAGGAGGGTGAGGGAACTCTCAGATCATAAGGCACCAAGATAGTGCTAGAGATTTAGGGGCCTCCAAGAGATGGCAGATGTGCTGAATGGGGCTAGGAAAGCATGCTGAAGCTAAATCTAACATTGAATTTTTTTTTTCTCCCTCTAGAAGGGCAAGTCAAATGCTGCTGAATCTTATGTGATGGAGATAATTGGCCCTTCACCAGGGGACAAAGAGTAGAACATATATTTTTTCAGAGGAAAATGCTGATGTTCTCTCTGCTTTTTTCCTTTTAAATGGTGTGCTACTTCAGGGTCTTGACCTTTCTCCACATACGGCCCCATAAATACTGAGAGTCTTTTTAATGCCACAGTTCCAAGGGCTTGTTTAGGTTTTCTATAGGGCTGAGTACCTCACCTTTTCCTGAAGAAAAAGGATGAAATCTTGCTAATTCATAATTCACGGGCTGGTATATTTGCTGAGATTTTGGATGCTATAAACAAAGACTTATCTTGACTTTCCAGCTTACAGTTAGAAGGAAGTCTCTAAAGCGTTTTGCAAACAATACTTGGGCCTAAGAAACAGTTTAAATCATGTCATTCCTGGAAGGTCATTGCCTTGTCTTGAGGATAAATTCGATGCTGTGGGCTGAGTAAACATTTATATCACACAACTGTAAGCATTTAATGAAGCTGAAGTGCTATTTGATTTCAAACGCCAGCTGCTTATTAGATGTATACCTCATTACAAACCCACCCTGAGAAGCATGCTCAGAGGGGAGGTTGAGAGGACCTTCTGGACTAAGCCCTGAGCTCCTCTTGGTGCAGAGCTGGGGGGTGCGGCTGTAGGTGGGGTCTCAGGCAGCTTCCTGCAGGCCTGAAGGAACTGACCTCACTTGACTTCCAATAAGGCTGGAGAACTCTCTCTTCTAATCCTCTCTTCTATGCTCCTACAGCTGCACCACCCTCAGAGCCAATCCTTCCTCTTTTCTGCTTCTGTTTTCGCAGGTAGCCAGTGTCGTGAGGCCTCAGCAGTGTGTGTCTTCAACAGCTGGGGTGTGTAGGGGGGGGTTTCTCTTCTTGTTCTCTTTCACCAGTTCGTTATCTTTAGCCTGCCATAAAATTTGAGGGAGTCGAATAAGCTTCTGAAATACTGAAAGTGGGTGAATCGGAGTATCAGTGACTGTTGAGTACTGCATGAATCTGCCATTTTTAATTTTATTCCAGTGCTAATGCCATTTGTAGACCTGGAAAAATGTAACCAGTTACAGAGATATGTTTAGATGTTAGAATAATAAACATGGGAACAAATCCATTTAGAAATAGAAACATTCCCATGTGAGAAAATTTTTATAAGGCTCTTCTTTAATAATGTCCTTTTTATTCATACGTTCCCTTTTGCAGTTAATGTTTAAAGTTAGTGCACACCTTTCCCTCATTTGATTGTGAAATATGAAGGTAAGGATTTTTTATCCTTTTTGTATTCTTAACCCCCAACATGCAACCTGACAGACAAAACATGCTCAATAATTATCTACTCAAAGAATAAGCAAAAGACAGGCTGGCATTTTAGTGTTTTGGATTCTGAAGGTTGAACTTTAGACACAGCCATTAGTTTGAAGTCCTAGGATGCTCCCGAGGGATGGCTGAAAGAGTTAACAGAGTGCCTGGCAGGAAGGAACTACTTGATCAATTCTAATAATCCCAGTGCTGCAATTTCCTGGGTGCATCCCCTGTGCAGGCATCGGGCCCAGGCTCCTCCACTACGATTTCTTTAAGCCATGTCAATGGCTGTGGACGGACCCAGAAATGGGATCTTTTTCCTCTTTCACAGAGAAGACTAAGAACTAGAGAATAATAACATAAAAAGCTGATATCATTATCATTATGATGGGCAGAACCAGATTTCAAATATGCAAACACAGGGATCAAAGGAGAACTTCTGCTTGGTTCTCACCCCTGCATTCCCTAGGGTGGTTTGTTTTTGGTTTTGTTTTTGTTTTTTGGTACTAGGGATTGAACCTGGGACATTGTACCTCTGAGCTACACCCCCAGCCCTTTTTTATTACTTACTTTGAAACAGGGTCTTACTAGGTTGCTGAGAGCCTCACTAAGTTGCTGTGGCTATCCTCAAACCTGCAAGCCTCCTGTCTTAGCCTCCCAAGTTCTGGGATTACAGTACCATCATGCAGCCAAAGACTTTTTTCCCCTGATGGCCAGAGGAAGGCAAGGGTGGCACGGGGCGGCTCACGGAGGCTGCCGATGAATTTCAGACCCTGATTTTCCCAGTTGCTCCTCTCATTGTCCCTTCCTGGCTGGTTGTTTGTGGCTTTCAAAATATCACTTAACGAGGACATTTGAGAAATTACTTGGTGAGTGATAATCTATAGAATGTGATGTAATTATTGCTCACTGCAGGGCTGCCCTGCGTGACAAGGGCCAGTATTGAAACGGCTTGTGAAGAGGACTGGAGAGCTCTACCAGCTGCAGAGCCCTGGCTTCCTCCCAAGAGCTCCTGATGGGATATTCTCCATGATTTCTAAGACCACCTGGAGTCATTAGTCCCTGGAGGAGCCCCACAAGGCCCATTATTATCCTTTCCTTTGCTCCCCAGGTGCCTCAACTCAGAGTCTTATTTATTGTGAGACATGAAAACCATGCACGTGCAGGTCTTGTCTTAGGTGGCAATGAGATGCTATTACTACTGATCCCAGGATGTAAATGGCACAGGAAAGAGATTTTTTTTAAACATTGGTAAATCTAATGTCTGTGTAATCAAGAACCAGAAATCTGAACTCAACCTTTTGGCTAACTCAAAATCTGTGTCAGTATGGAAATTAAAACCCATTTTTTTATGCTTTGTCTTATTGTAGTAAACACAGTTATAGTTCCTAAATTTCGAATTAGCTTTTCTTTTTGGATCAAAGTCCTGAGACAACTTGAAAAGCTTGCTCTTTAGAAGACAAGAGTTGGGTTTAAAACGAATGAAGTGTTTGAGTCACTAGCATTTTTTTTTACATGTGTATTTGCCAACATTGGAGTATTAGAAATATATATATATATATATTTTTTGCGGTACTAGGGATTGAACCAGGGACATTCTACCTCCGAGCTACACCCCCAGCCCTATTTTTATTCTTTATTTTGAAACAGTGTCTCACTAAGTTTCGGAGGGCCTCACTAAGTAGCTGAGGCTGGCTGGGAACCTGGATCCTCTGGTCTCAGCCTCCCAAGTACTGGGATTACAAATGTGCACCACCACGCCCAGCTAGAAATATTTATGAAAGCATTTTTTTTCATAAAATATAAATGGAAAAGGTATGGATTCATTTAGAGAGAATTTTTAAATAAGTACATAAAACTTTTCACTGGGAGCACACAAATAAAATAATTATCTGAGAATATGATCATTTTCAGCAATACCACACTAACAGTTTCTAATTTAGCATCTCCACATATACTTTAAATATTTTATCAACATGAATTTCTTGTAGAACAATTCTTTGTATTGATTTATTTTATTTTATTGTGGTACTGGGGATTGAACCCAGGGACATTCTACCTCTGAGCTACACTCCCAGCCCCATTTATTTTTTATTTTGGAACAGGGTCTCATTAAGTTGCAAAGGGCCTTACAAAGTTGCTGAGGTTGGCCTTGAACCTGTCATCCTCCTGTCTCAGCTTCCCAACTCTGGGATTACAAGTGTGTGCCACCATGCCCGGCTCAATTTTTTGTATTTAAAAGAAACATCAAAAGCCAATTGTTTATTTTTATCAGTTTTTCCTCCTCCATGGAAATTTTTATGCTTCTGAACATAATGAATAAAACCAGAGGCAATGACACTGGTTTGGACTGAGTGGGCCAAGTATATGGTGCCATTTTTAAAATTATGATACTTCATCGTGTGGGGTAGAGAGCATTAACAGGAAGGAGAAGGAAAGAAAGCCACCTTTGCATTTCTACTGTGTGCATAGGTCATACACCTCACGTGCTACGTCCTTCCCAATGTTCCTCATGCCATTCTTTGGGGGTATTCTCTCTTCCCCTCTGAAGGAACACTGGATTCAGGCCCACATCTGTATGATGCCAAAGCCTCCATCTTTCCTATCATCCCTCTATAATGCCATGGGATGTTTCTCTAAAAAATTTGAAGTAGATGTGGAGGGAAATACAGCAAGTAAGGTGTGCTTGTATGAATGTATCACTTTGAATATCTCTATGTTGTATAATTACAATGCGCCAATGAAAAGATAAATCTTAAAAATGTATGAGGTAGAGAGAGGAGTCATAAGAATTCTAAAAGACAGTAACCATGAAGTTCAAAATAATATAAATATACAGGCATTTTAAGATGTTGTTTGATAACAGTTTTCTTATCTATGTTTCAAATGAAAATTAAGATTCAGTGTGAATAAATAAAACAATTGCCATATGATACAAAATGTTGGCAACCACATGAAGACCAGTCATAGGATTTAGAAAGAAAAAAGAAACATGGAAAATACCTGAATTAGGTTCTATTTGAATTCTAAAGTCAGAGGTATTTTGATTTAAACACAGGAGCTTTTAGCCTTGTTTCAAACCCATTCCCAAATCTGAGGAGAGCAGTGGCAATTTTCTCCAAAAATTGTCCATTGAGGCATAGTCATTTTTGCATAAAATATTTTGGGGTGTCACAGATTCTCTAAAGTTCATTAATTATATCCTTCTTTCACATTTTCCTGGGGTCCCTGGGGCCAACCTGGAAAACAGCTTTAAGTGTTATCATAGTTCTCATTCTCCAAAATATTGGCTGAATTCTACATGGCCTAAAAATGCCAACGATCTTAACTAGATCAGGATTCATGTTTCAGGAAATGTTCATGTAGGTGAATAGAAGATATAGAAATGCAAGTTGAGTCAGGGCTATCGTGAAAGCTCACACTTAAGTGTATTAATATAACTCATCTGGTCTTGATGGCTGGAATTTTGCCTTAAGCTTTGATATGAACAAAATTTTATAAATTGAAGAAAATTGAAAATTCAGTTACTTGAAATTTCAAAATATCTTCCTGTTTGGCTGTATGTCTGACTGCCTGACCAGATTTATTAGATTTCCACGGTGCTGGGCTATCAGTGGCATAGATGGTATTATGTGAAGAATTATGGAGAATTCCCAGTTCAACCACCCTCTAGACCAGGTAGTATTCTCCTTAGCAGCTCCATATGCTTCTCTATCCTTGAGGAATAAACATTCGAATGCCACTATTAAATTTTTAAATGACATATAATTTTAATATGATGATAACAGTCTTTTAAGATTAAATTCAGAATTATGTCCTTTAGTAAAGTTATTTTTTTAATAAATACTTTGAGAACTCATGGCTAGAACCTGAAAGCAAAGCCATAATTCACCACACAACTCTGAGCTCATTGCTCAGGTCTCCAGAA
This sequence comes from Glis glis, assembly GCA_004027185.1. NCBI lineage: Eukaryota > Metazoa > Chordata > Mammalia > Rodentia > Gliridae > Glis > Glis glis. The sequence goes on from PVJS01000223.1 coordinate 57,891, forward strand.
GGGCAGATTATTCACCAACTCCTTTTGACTTAGTTGGCAACACATTAAAAAGTCCCTTTTCCATGGCTAGAGAATGGTTAAGAAAAGAAAGGAAAACAATATGGTGACCTGGATATATCTATTTAAAACAAAACTGTCTTTTTAAAATTTATGCATAAACAAAATCTACCACTTATAGGAAAAGGAGAATTTATGAATAGAAATAGAATCCGGTCACAGTGTATTTCCATATTCTCCCCTGGATGTTATTACTCAAGCTCTGTGGTTCACCTCTTTTATAATACCTGTCATTCTTCCTTGTACTCGGGTAGCAGTTCATCCACCGCTGTTGTATTCTTGGCTTCTTCAGAGTGGTCATCATGTCTTTATTTATCTCTGAATTTGCTTCCTGTGCCCTGTCCCTTCCTTGTACCAATTTCTGCTCCTCTTGGGATTTTGTGTGCACAGATGTGCCATGAATATTTATGAGATTAAAGCGAATAGTCCAATATCAATGCAGGAAATTTTTTGACCCATTTGTACAAATTACTTAAAATATTCCCTTTCCCACCGAGGTAGTGAGACCTCTGGATGAGGACTCACTTTCCCCCCTCTAATGTGTCAATACAAATAGGATGTTAATTTCTTCTAAAATGAAGCTTTTACCTTCTCATAATTCATGTATCTGTCCTTGATTACCACTATGCTTGTAGTCTCTCAACTTATCCAGTTAACATGCCTGTTCTGATATCCTCTAAAACACTTTTGTAGATCTTTAAATTTTACATAAATAGGCATTAACCTAAATAAGAAAATGTCCATTTCTCTATTGGGCTAATGAGTATATAAATTTAGAACTTTCTTGTCAAGGAGTGATGGTGAGCTGAGACATAAGAAGAGATTCATTATTATGTCATCTTCTTTCCAAACCAACTCTCCTTCCATGCTGTTGTGTTTTTATATTGGGTATTTTATCTGCCTCCCTTCCTTCTTCCTTTCTTTTTTCTTCCTTACCTCCTTCCCTTGTTTCTTACTTTCATGAAAAAAAAATCATTTCAAATCCTTCAAGTAGTGGTTTGCCTTTAGAATCTTTTATTTACTTGGCGTGTTGGTGTGATAGGGTATATGTCAAAGCTTTTCTGTTAATTTTTAAAATGCTTATTTCATTACTTTTGTATTTTTTATTTAAGCATTTTAAAATTCACATCAAAACTTTATAGAAATACTCTTCTAAGTTGTCTTCTGATTTTTACCAAAAGAGATTGGAGGAACATGGTCCCCTCTCCCCCCCTTTTTCTTAAAAAATGTTGTCAGGGATATTCCTGTAACATTTTTTAGAAGAACTAATTTTCTCTCAATGAAGAATAATAGCCTTTCTTTGTAAGCTTACGTCTTCATCTGTGTCTCCAGCTCTCAGTAGAATGCCACCATTCTCAGCTTCTCTATGCAGGGAGGTGGGCTGTGATACAGTTACATTGTATGAGTTCAGGAAAGTCCATTTATAATTTTTTCAGTATTTTTGTTTTTTTATTTCTTATTATTTATTTTTCAAATTGACAAATCATTTTACCTATTTATGGGATACAATGTGATATTTTGATCTATGTAAACATTATAGAAACATTTAATCAAGCTAGTTAACATACCCATCACCTCACTAACCCATTATTTCTTTGTAGTGAAAAATGTTAAAAATCGATTCTTCCAGCAATTTTGAAATGTACAATATGTTATTAATAACTGTGGTCATCATACAATGCATTTAATCACTAAAATTTGATCCCCCATCTAAGTGAAACTTTGTACCCCATGATGGGCACCTCCTCTTCCCCCATCCTTTTCTTCCTCCACAGCCTCTAATAATCACTTTTCTATTCTGTTTCCATGAGATAAACTTTTTTAGATTCTACATATAAGTGATATCATGCAGTATTTGTATTTCTGTGCCTGGCTTATTTTGTTTAACATAATGTCCTTTAGTTCCGTATATGTCACAAGTGACAGAATTTACTTTTTTGATGTCTGAATACTATTCCATGGTGTATATACGCCATAGTTTTTTATCCATTAATCTGTTGATGGTCATTTAAGTTGCTTCCATATCTTGGCTGTTGTGAATGATGCTGCAGTAAACATGGGACTGTAGATATCTCTTTGGCCTACCAATTTCAATTCCTTTGAATATATATGCAGAAGTGGGATTGCCAGATCATATAATAGTTCTATTTTTAGTTTTTTGAGGAACCTCTATATTATTTTTCAAAATGGCTGTACTAATTTACATTCCAATTAAAAGTGTACAAGTGTTTCTTTTTCTCCCCACCCTTGCCAACACTTATCATTTGTCTTTTTGGTAATAGCCACTCTAACAGGTGTGAGGTGACATCTCATTATGGATTGAATTTACATGTACCTGACTGGGGATGTTGAGCAATTTTTTCATGTGTCTCTGATTATTGGTAGCTTTTCTTTTAAGAAATGTCTATTCAGATCATTTGCCCATTTTTAAACCAGGCTCTTTGTCTTCTTAATGTTGAATTGAGTTCTTTACGTATTTTGAAGATTAGTCCCTTATCAGTAGTATGGTTTGCAGCTGGGTGTGATGGAGCATACCTGTAATCCCAGTTCTTGGGAGGCTGAGACAGGAGGATTGCAGGTTTAAGGCCAGCCTCAGCAATTTAGTGAGGACTTTGGCAATTAGTGAAACCTTGTTTCAAAATAAAACATAAACATAGAGGGGGGTGTAGCTTGGAGGTAGAATGCCCCTGGGTTCAATCCCCTAGCTCTGGCTCCCACACACACATGTATTGTTTGCACATAAATATTTTTTCCCAGTCTGTGACTGCCTCTTCACTGTGCTCTTTCCTTTGCTGTGTAGAAGCTTTCTAGGTTGTTGCAATATCACTTTTCTACTTTTGTTTTTGTTGCTTGAGAGTTGGGAGTCTGACCCAAACACTCATTTCCCAGATCAATATCATGGACCGTTTCTATATGTTTTCTTATAGCAAATTAACATTCTAAGGTCTTACATTTAAGTCTTTTTTCATTCTGAGTTCATGCTGTATGTGGTGTGAGATAAGTGTCCATTTTAATTCTTCTGTGTATGGATATTCAGTTTTCCCAGAACAATTTATTGAAGAGATTGTCCTTTTTCCATTCTGTATTCTTGGCATTTTTGTTGAAAATCAACTGACTGTAATTATCTGGGTCTATTTCTGGCCACTATATCCTGTTCCATTGCTCGACATGCCTGCCTCCATGCCAGTCCCATGCTGTTTTGATTGCATTAGCTTTACAATATATTTTGAAATCAGGGGGTGATCTGCCTCCAACTTTGTCTTTTGCTCAAGATTGCTTGAGGATATTCAGGGTCATTTCTGTTCTATACAAGTTTTAGGATTTTCAAAAATTATTTTTTAGCACTTATTCCTAACTCTTCCATCAGTGAATCAAGTTGATAGCTGAAATCAACCATAGGGTATATTTATTTACTCCACAGAAATGTACAAAAGCTATGAATAAGTCCTTCTTTCCCCTTTTGTTGTTAAGTATATACCAGCACACCCTATAAGTCTGATGCTTGGTGTAGTTGTCTCAATGCTTTGTATGTACTGCTGTGGCCTCATTAGCTATTATGTGTTAACCTCTGGGGAAAAGGGAAACCATCACCCTTTGTCCCAGGTCTCACAAATGACTTGGTATAAATCAAGTGGTCATTTGGCTTAGCTCTCTTTGTTTGGTTTTGCAAGTATGGATGAGTTAGTTTTGGTCAGAACCACAGATAAGGGGACTGAAGCCCAGAGTGATTAGTGACTTGCAAGGTCACTAATGTGGTGTGAGATAAGTGTCCATTTTAATTCTTCTGTGTAATTCTCGTGGAGGCAAAGCTGGGATAAGAATCTGGGTTTTCCGAGTCCGGCTAGGCTTTGTTGCCGTTAGGTAACTTTATCTCCTACAAGGTAGAAATTCTTGATTCTTAAATGCTCCATCATAATGAGCTTCAAAAAGCATTGCATGCTGTGGAATCAGATATTAGGTTCAATAAAATTAATCATTGCTTCTCTTCTGAAATTTAATGAAAATATAAAAATATTAGTCCAAAACCAAAACTCCTAATAAACGGATATGTTATGAGACACATAATTTTAAACAATTTACCATCATCCTCTGTCTGCTCCTAAAGGAAGTTCTGGATCTAGCTCTTATGATTTTCCACCGGAATGATGCAGTTTTTCCAGTAATTTGTATGGTGTCTTTCAACTCACTTGTTAAAGGAAACTACAATGTCTTTAGCAAAAAATAAATAAATAATAAAATAGAAAGACAGAGGGCAGCGTGGGACTGGCGTGCTAGCTGCCCTTCCAAAGACCAGGACTGTATAACGTACACATCTGAACAGGGATCCGAGAAAATGGATAGAAGCATGTGAAGTCGATCTACCCACATCCTCACCACCACACCCCTACAAAGCGATGCAGCGTCTCTTTCTCATTGTTTAAGAAGAAAAGGGGAATTCAAAGACAAAACCAATGCAGGATAAATGAATACTCTATCAGCTCAAAGTCAGTGTTCAGACTGGACAGGAGAAGTGTGCAGCACGCAGAAGGTATTATTTTTAGAAGGTTTAAACCCAAGAACTTGCCTTATAGAGGAGTTTTGCATGCCCCAGTAACTGGATAGATTCGGCTGCCCAAAAGAGGGATTCACGTTTGTTTCTCACGAATGCCCCACTCATGCACAGGCGTTATTTAGCGTGCTGCTGAATAAACACAACACTGCAGCCCGTGGATGGGAAGGTGATAGCTACCACCCTCAGGTGGGGGGAGGGGGAGAGAGAAAGAATATGAATGCTGGCACTCAATAAAAGTCCTGTGCAAGACTGCAGACGAGGTCGGCCAGAGCAGTGTTACTTCATTAATGCATCACAATGGTGGAGCCCTTGAAGGGCAGATAGAAGCAGCAGCAGGAGCAGGAGCAGCAGCAGGCTGTCACCTTGGCTGCAGGCTGCAGTTATCAGGAAGCCCAGCCTAGAGGAAAGGCAACAATAAACCCAGGAGGATGTGGGCTGTGGCTTCCTGCTCCTCCTCCTGCACCATTGCATTTTCCTCCTCCTTCCTTCGCTCCCTCTTTCCCATCCTCCTGGCATTTCCATCCCTTTGCTATTTCTAGAAAAAAAAATCTCTTGTTGGGCAGAGCATTTATAAAAAAGGAAAGATAGGTGGCCCAGATGTTGAAGCAGAGAGTAGAGAGCTTTTAACTGCAGGAGTGTTCTGGTAGGATCACTCCTGTTAGGACAGAAATAAGAAGAGAGTCTGTATCCTGAATTTTTCAGAAGGAAACAAAATCTTTCTAGGGAAATAACCTATAAAACAATTCAGAAGCCAAAAAAAGATATTTTCCTGCAAGTAGTTTTTCTTTATGCTTTGGGAAATAACAAATGAATGTCTCCCAGGCACCTCTCGTTACCCCACTGTTCATGGCTCAGACCCCATCTTCAGGGGCTTCTCTTTTCTTGTTGCTCTCAGACATCCATTTGCCCCTGAAATTATATCTCCTCTCCCAAGGCCAGGGAACATAACTCCTGCTCTTGCCTCTGCCCAGTTCTTTTAGGCTCTGTCTCTTTCTGGCTGAGTCTGAAAAATGGAACTGCAGTCCCGCCACCCTGATCATTCAGTCATCTGAACCACGGCTTCTGATTGCTACGTTATCGATCTGACTATGGCCTGTCCAAAGAAAAGGAAAGAACGAACAATTGTGAAATAAATTCAGTAGTTCTCCTTGGCACCTTCCTCTTCTTCTACACTCAGTGCAACACGTCCGCTATTTATTTTGTCATTGCAATTTGCAGGAAAGTGAGAAGGTCAAAAGCTGCCCTGCCTTTCCTTGGATGGTCTGCAGTCCATGGCCACAGCTATCTCAGTACTATAAATCACTATGAACAATGCATTAGGAATAAGTGTTACAATATCTATTAGAGAATGTAATTTTTCACAATTATTTTATAAATAGAACAAGATTAGCAGATTCAAAGTATTACCTGTATTGCTTAAAGCAAGGTTTGTTTCCAGAAATAGAATCCTTCAGGCTGTAAGACCTTCATTTTTTGTGGCATGCTGACTTACGCCATGTTTCTAGGTTTCACAGGTTAAATGTAGCTCTAATGAAAGACATTTTTTTTGCATGCCATATTTTTAGTGTATGGTTTCAGAGTTTACATGTAATAAAGCTAGGTAAGACTAAAAGTTTAAAAGCATTGTTTGAAAACACACATATATGCATGATTTCGTGAGTCCAGGCCCAGGTTCTGGGCTAATGTTTACTTGTTGATGTAGCACTACTCAGAACAATATCCATTGGGAAGGAGTGGACTTTTACAGTTTGGCTTGGATTTTGTTAAGTTCTGTCTTATCTAACTCTGCCCCTAGATTGTGAATTCCCCATGTCTCCATGGGAAGTGTCCACATTGCTTGTCTTTACGTATTCTAGTGAGCCTTTCTTGGTGTTTGTGCAGAATAGAATAGAATAATTGTGAGTTAAAAAATCTTATCCATATTTTAAGTATTTTAAGTATTTAAAACAATATGTAGGTATATGTGAAGTGAGGAGGGGGCAGGCAGAGAAACTTCTAGAAGTATGCTTAACTTGATAGTAAATTTAATTTTAGATTTTTACAAACAGTTCCTTTCATTTATTATCATTTAGAATAAATGCACATGAAATCACAAAAGAGACTAAATCAAGCCAGGAAACTAAAAGACTCCTTAAGAAAAACAAATGAACAAGGATATTCATCAGGTAAATAATGAAAGAGTAAGCATTTTCAAGTGGGTGGATGGTAAGTGCTGAAGGACTAGCTGGAAATTCTATGTCACAAATGCAAAAGGAAAGATAATGGATAGCCCTCTGTCTTATGAGCTTTGGAAATGATACATCCCCCCTCCAACATTTTTTTTTTTTTTTTGGTGGAGCAAGAGAAAATCCATTGACAAAAAAGAAAAGAAAGAGAAAAAGGAAAACACACTGAAGAAGATATTATTACCAAGGATCAAAAAATGAAGTCCTTAGAGAAAGAAGGACCATTGAAGAAATTAAGAGAGGAGACAGTGAATGGAAAATATGGTTTGTGGCCCTCTGCACATACACCAGTATGGTTGGGAGCACTACAACCTTCCGAAGCACAGAGTCGGTGCATAAAGTGTTGCGATACTCTAGTAAGGATTATGCAGTCAGATCTCTGCCTTCACACCTACCTAGGTAGTTATTTCTCTTCCTTCTTTCCTTCTTGATCTATTCCTTGCCATTTCCTGTGTATGACCTTTTAAGATATGAGTCAAGTTTGCCCAATGCAAATAGACCTGCCACAAACTTGTTATGTAATGAAGGAAGTTTGGTAAATGCTGACTCTTAGTTTATTTATCATTAGTAATTTGATTAAGATGTTCCCTGATATAATTTTCTCCACATTGCTTGCTGAGTTTATTGGCTTCTTGCAACTATACATTTATCATTTTCATCAAATTAGAGAAATTTTGGCCATTGCCCCTTTAAATGTTTTTATGTATCTTGCTCTCTTTTCTCTTCTTCAAGAACTCCAATGACACATGTATTAGGCCACCTGTAGGTGTTCCACAGCCCACTGGTGCTCCGTTCATATTTTCATCAGTTTTTTTCTCTTCTTCATTTTGGGTTGTTTCCATTGCTATGTCTTCAAGGGTATTAATCTTTTATTCTCCATTTTCAGATATGTTGTAAATCCCATCCAGTACATTTTTCATCTCAGACATCATCATTTTCATCTCTAGAAATTATATTTGGATCTTTTTAATATTTTCTGCATCCCCATTCCTCTAGCTTTTGGAAGAAATGGAGCACAGCTATAGTAACTGATTTTCTGCCTTTGTCTGCTAATTCTAACATGTCAGTTCTGAGTCACTTTGGATTTTTCTCCTCATTGTGATTTGTATTTTCTAGTTTTTTTTTCATTCCTGATGATTTTCGACAGGATGTGAATTTCTTTCATTGTGTCCTGATTTTTATTCCTATAGATAGAGATTTTTATTCCTATAGATTTCAGGACACACCTATGCTATTTTAAGATTTATTATGTGAACTCAGACCTGAGTTTAGTCTAGAGTTAATTTTACCCCATTACTGAGGGAAGATACTTCTGAGTACTTTATCTAATGCCCCACGGATCATGAGTTTTAATTCCCCACATTTTGAGTTTTAATTTCTGTTTGAGGTAGTATTTGTTCTTCTTTTCCTAGCTGTTCCTTTGATGGAAATAATTGTTTCTCTGGTTCTGGTGTTTCCTTATTATTTCTTCCTTGTAATTAATCTCTTTGAGTATTTTCTCTAGTGCTGGTTTGGAAGACATAAAGTCTTTCAGCTTCTGTTTGTCATGGAAAGATTTTATTTCCCCATCAAATTTGATAGATATCTTTGCAGGGTAGATAAATCTTGGCTGGAAGTTGTTTTCTTTCAGGGTTTGGAATATGTTGCTTCAGGCCCTCCTGGCTTTAATGACTTGATTTGAAAAATCAGGAGTGATTTTTGTTGATTTGCCTCTGAATATAACTCTTGTTGCCTTTAAGATTCTCTCCTTGGCCTCTACATTAGTCAATTTGATTATTATGTGGTGTGAGCCTTTTCTCTGATCTTGTCTATTGGGGGTTCTATATGTTTCCTGTACCTGTATGTCAACCTCTTTTTCTATATTTGGATAATTTTCTAATATTACTTCTCTGAAAAGATTATTGGTTCCTTTGGTTTTAGCTTCTATTCCCTCTTCTATGCCTATTATTCTTAGGTTTGTTCTTTTAAGATTGTCCGAGATCTCTTCAATGTCCAATTTATGCTGTCGAATTTTTTTAATTATATACTATACATTCATTTTTGGATAGGTCATCTTCTAAGAGTGAGATTCTGTTTTTCATGTGGTCTAGTCTATTGTTGATAGTTTGTATTGATGTCTTCATTTCAATTATTGTATCCTTTACTTCCTTCAGAGCTTCTTTTGGTTCCTGTTCAGGGTGTCAGATTCGTTGTTTATTTGATCCTTCATTACTTTCAGGCTGTCTCTGGATTCTTTTCAGAAATCCTGTACCATTTTTACTATTAAAGTTCTGAATTGTCCTGGCAATCTTTGCATTTCTCTGTTTGTGAGTTCTGTTGTTTTGGAGTTGTTGGAGCTTATTGTTTCTTTGCTATTCTTCCTTCTCATGATTTCAGGTTTCTTAAGTTTATATCTTTGTTGCTTTTGGTAGCTCTCTCTTACTCTGTAGGTTTCCTATGTCTAATCTCTCTCCTTTTATAGTATCTTATTCTGGAGGTAGATATTTGCTACTAGGTGAGCTTTAAAGTTGAATAGCCTTTACTGAATGGTTTTTCTCAGCTCTTTGTTGTCTGTTTATTACCCTTTAAAACTGACCTTGAAATCTATGTCCTGTATCCCCCCATCATTGTTCTGCCTGTAGATCATCAGTACTGGGTTGCAGTTTTTCTAGGGTTTCTTCTGACCGCTACAATGGTGATGTTGATGGGTTCCAGGTATTAAGGTCCAGGGACCTGTCTGCCACCTCCATAATAGGGAGTAGACTCAGAGGTGTAAGCTGGACAGTTTGTGCCCTGTACGTTTTTAAACTTCAGTATGTGGGATGTTGGGTGGTTCCATCTATCAGCTGTGGTTAGTTTGTCCTTAGTGTCTGCCCGTCGTTTCTGGTGGTTCACCTATTTGGTCCAATTTTAGCAGTAGGGGTTTAGAGTAGTGAACTGGTATATAAAAGGGCAGATTGTGTTGTATTCAATGGTGAAGGGTGAGTGAGGAGGAAGGAACTGAAGTAAGGAATGCAAGAATAGGATAAAGTAGAGAATAGAATTGAGTAGAATAAGAGTTTGAGTATAGTAATGTAATATATAATAAAGATTAGGGGTGATGAAAATAAAGCAGGATTCTAGTAGCCAGTGTATAGTATTTAGGTATAGTGATACAAAATGGATTTAGTACAAAGCAAAGCAAAGAAAGAAAGAAAGAAAGAAAGAAAGAAAGAAAAAGGGATGGAGAGAAGAGAGGAGATAGGAAAGAGGGAAGAAGCTTGCAAAAGGGATGAGGAAAAGTACAGACAAACAAGCAAACAAAAAAACAAACAAACAAAGAAAAAAACACCCTACAGATATACAAGTACAGAGCAATTGGGCTCTGCTGCCCTCTTGGGTCTGCATGTATATTTTCAGCCGGTTATGGTCTACCTATTATAGTAGGTTCTCCAACACATTCCAAGTGTTCTCACTTGCTCTATATCCTATAGCAATAATGTCCATTTGCAGGCCCAATTCTTGGTCTCCTTCAGTGATTGGGACCTTTGCCTGGTACCTCTCTCTGCCTGTGCAGGAAACCGGTGCTACTGGTGCCCTTCTCACTGCAAGCGTGGGTCTCTGCATTCTCCACTGGGGCTGTCCCTATGTGTCACTCTGTCTACACATAAGGAGAGTGTCACCAGCATGGACACCCTCCTTTGGGCCTGTGTCTCTTTGCCTACAACAGTGGCGGATGTCTCTTTGACCAGACTCTGTACAAACATGGAACTCCGTGCTTTTCACAGAGAAGGCTGGGTTGGTCTACTTTTTCCTCAGGTACCACAACTGTGTGTCCTGTGGAGATCCCCAGGAACCCTGTAAGGGCGCTGCAACCTGTGGGCTGTAGGTCTGTCCCACCCGAATGTCACTAGGGCCGTTTGCTTATTTATGCATCTACTGTGTCTTACAGCAGACCCCATGCCCACTTCCACAAGAGTGGTCTGCAAAGTAACAGACCCCATGAGTCTATTGCTTGCCACGCTAGTCCTTGTGGCTGCGCTGGGTGGTCTCCCCCTGCAGCTGCTCATTGACTTACGGTCTCCTTAAGTGCTGCTCTTAATCTCTGGGGCTTGGGGTGGGCTCAACCACACTGCAGCAGGTTCTGGTCAGGCTCCCGGGTACCTGGGTCTCTGTCAAGCATGGAGTGAGTTGCTGCTTGCTTTCGTTGCTGCTGATCTGCAGTTGATGTATTTACAACAGGTCACTGGCTTCTTTGTTAGCAGCCTACAGAAGTTGCAATGCTGGTAGTTACTGATGTGGCCTGGCCAAGATGGTGCTGCCGCTGCCCCTGTTGCTGCCAGTTTGGGCTGCCAGCATGGAGTGAGTTGCTGCTCACTTTAGTTGTTGCTGATCTGTGGTTACTTGATTTACAACAGGTTGCTGGCTTCTTTGTTCATGGTTTGTTGAAGCCACAATGCCGGTAGCTGCTAGCATGTCCTGATCAAGATGGTGTTGCCGCTGCTGCCACCACAGCTGTAGTTCAGGCCCCTGTCAAGCATGGAGCGAGTTGCTGCTTGCTTTCATTGCTGCTTATCTGCTGATGCTGGATTTACCACAGGTCTCTGGCTTCTTTGTTGGTGGCGTCTGGAAGCCACAATGCTGGTAGCCGCTGGTGTGGTCTGGTCAGGATGGCGCCACCGCTGTTCCCTAGGTAAGGTGCTTGGAGCTCTTTACTGTCCTATATTTTGTCTTCTGGCTTTGATTCCATCGCGTTTCAAATTTTTGGTTGTTTAGTTCAAATTTTTGTTGGTTTTCTTTTCTTGATGAGAAGTTGCTTTCACCGTGATTGAGATTCAAGTCTCAGAGGGATTGAGATGTTGTCTCCCTCAGTTGCCATCTTGGAATTGATAATGCTTTTTGTTTGATGGGAGAATTTAGGGATTATTTTATTTGCATGGCTAAGGTTTTCTTGGCATAATGTTAAAGAAAATACTTGTAGATGACAGAAAATGACCAATTTTACCTTACAAATAGAGATTAAAGGCTGGCTTGCTATGAAGGGAACTGGATAGTCTTTCTCTCCATATAATTGAAAGCAGTGGGATAAAAGAGCAAACACCGAGACATCTTTTGGGGTATGTAGTTGCTTCCTCTCTGTTTTGGAGAAAGGAATGAGGGACCTTTCCCTGCACTTGAGTGTTGTAGGGGGTTTTGGCATTGAATCTGCTGGGTTGTGCCTGATTCAAGGCTGCTTTTCCTCTTCCCTCTGGATCAAATTGTGGTGATATGGTTGACATTCAATAAATCCTGAAGACAGCCCATATGCCATGACACTCAGGTAATAAAACACGACCTCCATTCTCATGATGAGGAGGTTGAATTGCTGGGTTCCTGAGATGGGATCCCAGGGCATCTCCTTTACTCTTCTATTTCCTATGCCTGCCAAAGTGTCTGCACATATTTTAGTAACTATCAAATGAATGATCAGATTTTCTTATAGTACTAACGATTTACTAGAAGCTTGAACAAATTAAGAAATTATGGAGTGAGTATGGCTACTTCTGCCTGTTTTGAATGCAAGGCGAGGAAGCTTCTGAATAAGATTCCATAGAGGAGGTGACATTTGAGTTGGGGCTTTATAGTTCAAGTAGAGTGTTTCATACAAAGAAAGTAGAAAAGCGCATTTCAGTGGCTGTTGGGACCAGTGGCAGGTAGATGTGCTAAAGAGCTAGTCTGTTAGTGAAAGCAAGAGAGGGCAATGGTCTGACTGGAAGCACTGTCAGTAGGATTGGAGAGGAGGGGGAGAATGAGGATTTAAATGAGAAAATCAAATCGATGGCCATGTGATGCTGTGACAGAGTCACAGAGTCGTCAGGGAGCACTTCAAGAAGGCCATGTAAAGGGCACCCTGGAAGGGAGGATGCTGAAAAGCCTCCCTGCTCCCCTCTGCTCCATCCAGTTTTCCTCTCCCACCTAGCACATAAGCCCCCTAAGAGGGACTTGTCTTTCTGTCACTGCCAAGCCTTCAGTACCTAGGACAGTTCCCAGCACAAGCACATTCAACTTGCTGAATGGATGGTTCAGATGTTGCCATCTTCAGGGATGACCATACTGTCTGAGTTCTACCACCTTGGTGAAGTCTCTCTCTCTCTCTCTCTCTCTCTCTCTCTCTCTCTTTTTGGATAGGCTGTTTATTATTTGGTAAAACAAAAAAAAATGACTAGTCAATCAAAAATACTGTCACCCTCTAGTAATTAATATAAATACAAATGCAAGCATATAAAATAATCCTACCGTGTCAAAGAGCATAAACCCAGTGGCTAGCTCCCAGTAGAAAAGCAATAGTCACTCTCTCCCTTTCCTGTGTCCTTTCCTTCTTTTCTTCCTTCTTCTCTCCTTTCCTCCCTGTTCTTTCTCTTTCTCTTCCTCCTCTTAGTTATTCTCCTTCTCCTTCTTTCTTTATGCCCCCTCCTTTCCTCCTTCTCCTTCCCTTCCCTTCTCTCTCACTTTCTTCTCCCTCCCTCCCACTCAAGGAAAAACAGAAAACCAATATCTTGAAATGAAGTATCTATCAACTTGGTTATTAGTTTTTGGCTCCTGTATTTATTTTAAATCTCACTATCTGTGTGTGGTCCATATCCTAGTAGGGAGGTCTTCCATCTCCAAGATTTCATCAGTTTTCTGTACTTGTTCATTCTACTTGTGCTGGCATTTTGCAGCAGGGTGTTGCAGGCAGGGATAAGAGTTTGCACAGGAAAGTCTCCTTAGACTTTCATGGGAAGGGGGGCTCATATTGCATTCGCATGGCTGTGGAAGGAGCCTTTAATCATAATAACACTAATGTGAACTAATATTGACTGAGAACCTAGTGCATATTAGAAACTCTGCTTAGCACTTTATATGGATTCTTCTGTTTGATCTTCATAATAACCTTGTTTTATTTAATCTTTGTAACCACCAATTGTAATTTTTATTTCCAAATTATAGATGAGAAAACTGATTCTTAACAGTGTTGTACTACTTTAAAAGGTCCCACAGGTAGCTAGGAAACCACCTGCTGGTTCTGGTTTCTAATTATAACTAAAGATCCAGAACTAAGGCTGAACATTGGGGTAAAGAAGGATGTTCCTGGGCCCAGACCAGGAGAAGGAGACATGAAGAAATACCTTGTCTTGTGACACTTTCCTCATTTTCAGGCTCCTGTATACCTGCCCAGGTATGAACAGGACACACAGACAATAGGGATTTCAGTGCATGGATGGGTGGTGAGACTTTGCCTGAAGTTGTAAATTCATCAGGCAAAGAGGAGAGTTTCAATTCATAACTCTGAGTCAAAGGTAGGTAACATCTGATTGATCAGTCAACTCATGTCCCATGGCATAAGAAAATCAACTTCCTGTGATACGGCATGTTCTCAGACATGAGTCCCAAACATTCATGCCCAATATCTGTTTTTCTTTCTGAGACCAAACTCATGGTTTCAGAGAACAGAAGGTCAGAGTACTAAAATGGATGCATTAGAATTAAGCTGGTTTTCATCACAAAGCTTCATATAAATATTACACCATCTCTATAATACACTCAATGTTTGGTTTCTGAACCTATTAATATATAATGAGGGTACGATGTAATTAATATCGTTTGTTTTGATTTTCTGTTAAATCCGCTTTAGCAATAAGAATTCAAGGTAATTATTCAGAAAGCCTTTTCAACAAATGTCAGTTTTCATTGATTAAAAATCAAGTCAGTGCTTCATTTGAAATGATATTTACAAGCATGCTTTAAGCAGAAATGAATAATTATCAGGTTATTGAACTGCAAGTTATCTACAAAGAATTGTTTTTTTTTCTTTTTACACTAAGGCTTGATCTTGAATAATAATAGAGAAAAAACATAAGAGTATTAAAAAGTGTTATGCTTTTGCTTTAAGGGTTTTAAATTTTTAAGTATAGAGTTGAAACTTTTTTTGTTTGTTTTCTATGCTGTGGATGGACTCCAGGGCCTCACACATGCTAGGCAAACATTGAGCTACATCCTTAGCCCATAATATAGTGTTGAAGCCACAGCTTCCCTTCTTTGTTGGTTGTAGAATCACCACAGACTGAAGTTCCAGCCAGGCTTTGTTGTTTTTGAGGGACACAAAGCTATTCATTGCATAGCAATCTAAAATTCCTTTGCTTTCCTGTGCTCTGCTGTGGGGGAATGGTGGTTATGCCAGGCCAGCTCAGGAATTTCTTCTCACTCTAAAATGGCTTTTGTTTCTATATATTTCTCTTTCATTCTTTTGCATAAAACAATGGAAAAGTCATCTGTCATCTGTTATTCACAGAGCCGAGTCATGCTGAAGGAAACATGAATTCAGAGCCATTTGTTTTTCCTGGGATTCAGGAATGTGCACACCAACACCCCCAAAGAATTTAGATAGTAGTGGATTCATATTTACAAATAGACGTGCACACATAAATCAAGCCACCCAAACTATGCACTGCATGGATTATGAAATAATGTTCTTTGTGTGACTAACTCCTATTTGAAGCACTCTAGAAAAACAACAAAGAAGACAATATATTCTCCTTTTACTGGCTCATTATCCTTCATACAAACATCTCTTGTAGGTATTTGTGATGTGGCATAAAAAAAAGTGCTTTAAAAGCTGAGCACAGTGGCACATGCCTGTAATTTCAGTATTTGGGAGGCTGAGACAGGAGGATTGCAGGTTTGAAAACAGCCTCAGCAACTGGGTGAGGCTCACATCAACTTAGTGAGACCCTGTTTCCAAATAAAAAATAAAATAAGGGTAGGGGTGTAGCTTGGAGGTAGAATGCTTCTGGTTCAATCCCTAGTAACACACACACACACACACACACACACTGCCTTAAAGATGTCACCTCAGGGCTTCACATTCAAGCCAGGGAAACTAACAATAACAGATAAGCATATGAAGACTGGAGCTTGTCGGAAGTTGAGGGATGCCCTCCAGGAAGGTCAAGCAGGGTAGTGGAGGGCCACCTGAGCAGGCAGTCTTAGTTTGTGATCAGGTTATCAGAAAAGCTTTCCTGGAAAGGTTATAGTTGAGCAAAACCTTGAGCAATGTGAGCGAGTAAGTCCTGTGGGACCTGGGGAAAGCCCACTACAGCCTCAGAAAGTAGAATGTGCAAAGGCCCTGCTGTGGTGGGGAGCTGACGGTGGAGAAAGAACAATGAGGCTAGTGTAGCTGGTGCGGGATGAAAGTAGACTAGTAGGAGTGATGGCAGATCTAATTGGGAAGTCATATAATGAAATCCTTGGTTCCTGATAGCCATGTCTATCAGAAAAGAGAACTGGTATAACAACTGGAGTGTAGGAGGTAGTTGATTGGATAGGCAGTTCATGTCTTTCTAAGGCTGTCCTTGTGTGATCTCTAGGAACTAAGTCACTTGACCAATGACCACCAAAATCTATGTGTGAGTACCGCTGCATGTATGGGTGCTGGGATCTGGTCAGAATTTAGTCCTGCTTTGTCAACTAGGTCCACATGATTTGCCAAATGTTTTGTTTTAGGAGAGAAGTTAACAAAGGAGGAAGAATATCAGAGATAAAAATGACCATCTAGTTGTAATTGAGAGCAGTGTTGTGTATAGGTGTGTGAGTTAATGTGGCAAGCTTTTCAGATGTAATTCTGAGTTTTTGTTTCTAAATTGAGATATTTTGGTAGTTGTTTTCCTGTGAAAAATGGGCTAAATTTTTAAATACCATGTTCCTGGTTCCTGATTCTCAGAATGTTCTATTTCTCCGTGTGTGTGTGTGTGGGGGGCTTTACTTAAATGACAGTAGAAAGGCATATAAAATCTTTGGTTGAATGACTAAATTAAGACAGTGGGGGGTGGAGAGAGGAAGGGAATGGATATTTATTTATTTATTTATTTATTTCTAATATACTTTTATTGGTGCACTGTAGAATCACATCATAATGCAGCTCAGAGTGAAAGGGACATACATGCACACAGCACTTTGCGAGGTTCTTTGGTACTCTCTTTGGCCAGCCACATTCTTCCTTTGGTCCTTACAACACTCTCTGAAGTAGGTGAGAAAACTGCTCAGCACTCTAAGCAATCTCCTGTGTTTGTGACTCTATCACATATCCATGCAAGGAGGAATCCAATAAGTGATAAAGTAGGGAGTGCAAAGGTGTTGAGGTCAGGGTTCACATATGTATGTATATAGGCTAAGGGAAGTGCTAATTCAAAATAATTGCTCATCTCATTAGAGAGCACAGACTCCAAGCTCCTTTAGAGATTGGAACTATCTCCAGTGTCAGGGAGTATTGCCTTCTTAGGATACACACTGTAGACTGCCAGAGGTATAAATCGAAGACCAGAAAATATACAAGGACCCAACCAGTAAATGATCAAAAAGTTTGAAACTAGGGTGGATGAAAACCTTCGAAATGTGAAGACTCTGAGTAATTCTATGGCATCAGAAAATTAAATTTCTGTAATAACAAATTACGATATAATGAGGTCACATTAGCAGAATAAGAGGCCCAGATGCCTCAACGATTTAATCTCTCTCCTCATGTAAGCTTGCATTGAATTTTAATGAGTATTTTGATTGATAACATATTTAGTTCAAAATAGGTCTTTGAAGACAGCTGTAAGAGTATTAACATTTTAAAGATGCTGTGATAGAAATTCATTTCATTAAGTAGCTGATAAGAAAAAAAATCACAGGATAAACCTGCTAGTGTCAGACATACTATTATGACCTGTATATTCCTATTGAGAAAAGGAATGGTAATGTATCTTTATTGGGCTATTCTTTGAACATGATAGGAGCTCATTTTCCTTACTGAAGAAAATGCCAAGTAACACCAATGAAACAGGTACAGTAAAAGCATTACATTTAAGAGAAGAAATTTTCGTGTAAAAGCTGCCTAAATATAAGATAGCTTTGGTGTCTCAGCTCTTGGTTAAATTGCAATGGATTTGACAGCCTAGGGATTATCTCAGTGGGACTGAAGCCTTGGACTAGTGCTCTCCATTAGTAATATAATGAAATCCATAAATGCAAGTATACATGCACTTCCAAAATTTCTAGTAGCCAAATTAAAGTTGTAAGACAAACAAATAGGCAAAATTAATATGTTATTTAACTCTATCCATCTAAAATATTATCATTTCAACATGTAATTGATATAAACATTACTAATGAAGTATTTTGTATATTTTTGCACTAAGTCTTTAATCCTTACTCCAGGAAGAATAAAAAATAGGGCTGGGGGTGTAGCTCGGAGATAGAATGCCCCTGGGTTCAATCCCCAGTACCACACACACACACACACACACACACACACACACACACACAAAAGAATGTAGAACAAGTGTAATTCCTCACTCACACGACAGTCCCTTTCACATTTGGCCAAAATCCTTATTTGCTCCCTAAGTCATGTTCTTGACATGCTAAATATCCATGTTATAAGTCTTCTTTTTGCCTCTTGGCACCTCCCTGGTCACTGTCCTCTGGACATCCTCCCATTTTAATAAATGGCCTTCTAAAGTTTGATTCTCAGAAATGGTCTTATGAGTATAATGGGACTGTCACTCCTCCTTGTTCTGAATTTATGCCTCTATTAGTGCGACAAGCCATTAGAAAAAGCTGATAGTTTACTAGATGGGACAGTAGACTCAATTGAAGGGTTCAGGATGAAGCTGCTAAGTTCTTCTGCCTGGAAATACCTTGAAGGTGGGGTGCATTTGCTGTGAAGCTAATGCAGCTTTAGTGTCAAGGCTCTCTGCTGCATGGCCCCCTTTGGGGTCCTGGGAGGCCTTAGTAACATGTTCATTTGGTCATAGGATTTTACAGTTTTACAAAAGCACTACTCTGACTTAACTTTGGCTTACTTCTCCATGTTGGGATCATCTGTGAATATTTTTAGAATTAGCTAAGGACAGAGCTGAGTTGGGAATGTGTTTAACTTGGATTCAATAAGATCATTATGTGGTTTGCATTCATTTGCGTATAGCTATTTAAAGCTGACCCAGTGTGGGAATGATTTTCAGAAATATTTCACCTTTTCCCTGGGCCTAGTACCAGCATTAATACCTAATGGCATAGTCATAGGTTCTATTCAATATGACTATGTATAATAAGATTATGTCTTATTATTTTTCCAAATTTTGAAACATGGTCTTGATCGCTAAGTTTCCATGCTCTGGCCTCGAACTTGCAATACTCCTGTCTCAGCCTCCCAAGTACTGGGATTACAGGCATGTGCTACCACATTCAGCTGATTTTGTTCTTAGTGACACTTGGTAAAAACATGGACTGTCTCTTGTAAGATATATGCATGGTAATATGGTGTGTCAAATTGTCACAACATATGCATTTTTGATGGACTTACACAAAATAGAATTTATGAGACATTCTGTGCTTTTTAAAATGTATCTTAAAATATTTAATTGACACATATTAATTGTACATATTTATGGGCTAGAATGTGGCATTTTAATATATGACTTCCTATGTTTCTAGAATATTCTAGGAAACTTGTAGCAGCACTACAAACAGTGACTAGGTCTTTTATAAGGAAGTAACTTGGACAGATAGCTCTCCAAATTTGGCAACAGCCCTGAAAACTTATGTGGCATTAAGTGTAGTGAGTTGTGAAATGAAAGGAAACTTTCTATACTATAAATAATGATAAAAAAACTTTGATCAGCCCTATCAATAAAAGATTGAAATTTCTTTCTAATCTCTCCTGAAAAATATTACAAAATCAGTGTCATGGAGAAGTGATTAGAGTATGTAGTAAAAAAACTATAATAAAGTTGTATTACACACTGTATTTCAGTAAATTGAAATTACACAAGTATGTTGTTTTTCTGGATTTTGTAACATTTGTTGTTCTTGCCAGATTTTAGTTTACTTTTATAATTTCTTTTTTATCCTCATAAAATAATTACACTTGAAGATTATTTAATGAATAGTGAATATTAAATTTTGTCTTTGTAACTTTGTATTCTGTAAGATCCTCACCTTCCTTCATTTCTATAGGTTACAGGACCCGCAAAATCTGTACCTACCTTTGCCTCTAGCAGTCCTGTTGGTAAAAGCTACCCATCACGCCAAACAGAGATCAAATGTCACTTCTAGTATAATCTGTTTCCTGAATCCCAAATCAGATAACTACTTTAGGATTATATAGTGCTTTGTTTTTACCATTTAGAGCTATTATCAAAATGTACCTTGTTCTTTTTTTCTCTGAGAGTCTTATGATTTGTATCATTATGCATCTTCTTTATTGAAGAGCTATAAGTTGTAGCAGAAGAGATCTGATTGGAGCGTGCTGGGACCTGGAGGCTCATGTGCCCAAACAAACCTAGGGGCATAGTTCAGGTAGGCAGTGATCTAGAGAGACTGCCAGTGTCAAAGGGGCCTAAGAGGTGTCCCAGTGGGTTGGTGGATCACAGGGACACTTAACTGAGCAGGTAATAACAGTAAGCCAACCAGGTTATCCTTATAAATGTGATTTGTAACACTAACCAAGAAGGCTTCCATAGAAGAGTTAGGGTTGTATTCAATATCCCAAAAGACAGAAGTATGCAAGGCCAGACATCAGCCATGGAGAAGTTTCAGCACAGGAAAGAATCTCAGGGCATTAATTGCTGTACCTAGAAGGAGACTAAGGAGAGCAGAGTTCCAGTCCAGGCAGCAGATGAGCTGACTTGATATCACCTAGACACCTGGAGTTCTGCATAAGCAGGAGGAGGCTAAGAGCAGAGCCTGGGTGAGACTGAGTATGCTCCTGGGGGTAGAGAGGACCCTGAGGTTGAAGGTGTGCCAGATTACTGCAGTTTTATTTGAAGGCAGAAAAGTTGGGTTCACCCATGTACCAAGCACATGTACTGAGCACATGGTACATAGATACTTGACATTTGTAAAGTTAAAATAATAGTAACAGGGAGATTAAAGATGGCACAATAGAGGGAGACAGTGTGTTTCAGGTGCTCCGAGACTGGGAACTCAACCAGCGGGAAGACTGCTTCTTGACAAGAGAAGAAAAGCAGCCAAAATGCAACAGAACAATGATCATCTAAATGTTGTGGAATTTGAGGCAGTGGAGAGAGCAGAGGACTGAAAGGAGCTCCCTGCGTCTCGCCTGGTGAACAGAGAGTGGCAGTGCCATCTTGCCAAGACTTTGCCGAGGCTGGCAGCTGCCTGACCAGGGCTCTCAGAGACCAACTCCAGCAAAGAAGAAGCAGCAGAACCTTGTTGAGCCAACAACTACAGACCATCATCAAAATCAGTTGTATTTTTCTCTCTACACTCGATAAAGACCCGACTACCCAGATAGCCCAGGTAGATCCTATGGCTGCAGCTGAACTTCTCTCTGCCTGCAGGGACCTGAGCAGTGCTTGTCCAGACCATGAGTTAACAAGCCATCCCAGAGGGAGACCACTGTGCACGGCAACAGGGACTTGTGTGGCAGCGGACAGACCTGTGGGGTCTGTGAGTGTGCAAATCACCCCTGCAGAAGTGGAGGTGGGGGCTACAATTGGACACAGCAGAAACATGAGTTAGCAGACAGCCCTCAGGGACATTCAGGTGGAGGGACCTAGAGTCCACAGTTCACCACACCCTTGCAGGGTCTCCAGCAATCACCACAAGACATGGTGTCTGTGGGGTGAAAAAACTCAGCCTATTGAGTTGCAGGCTCAGAAAGCTATGAACTCATGCCTGGCTATGTTTGGGTGCTACAAGCACCAACGCCAGAGCCCAATAAAGGCTCATGTGATCACAGCCACCCAGAACAGCAGTGGTGTCCCTGGGGCCAAATAACAGAGCCACCCAAACCCCAGGTTCAGAACAGTAATCTCTCTCTGCCAGAGCTTGGGCCCTGAAAGCAGGGAGGCCAGGGGTTTACAGGGGTTCATGTGATCACAGCTACAGGCTGGGAACTGAACACTCTGTCTGCCAGCAGAGTTTGTGCCTGGCAGGCATGCATGCCAGTGACTGACAGTTCTCCACGTGATCATAACCAGCAGGTCAGTGGCAGAGTCCCTGAGTCATCAAAGCTCAGTGAGCCAGGACACAAGCTCAGAATGTAGCAATCACTGGCCCAGATGAGCTTAGTTTCACTGGCCACAGAGACTGGAGGTCAGAATTCTGAAGTTTAATGGGTTCACAATCAGCAGAGCAGTGGTGGTGTCCATGGGGCATTAAATCCTAACCAGCAGGCATCAGGCTCTTGTTAAGAGGCTCTGGAGGACAAACTCAAAAGTTTGATTATATGAGACATTTATAGAGGCAAATATATACCCCCAACATAAGCCTTATTATAAAGTGATAGTAAATAGACACAGGACTCACACACAAAGAGGAAGAAGATGCCAAGATAATAGAAATACAAACCTGAGGATTCTGAAAAGATGAGAATGAAGAACAGTGAGGAAACAATGAACTCCCACAACTTAACAACAAGGGAGATCATCAATATTGACCTGCAGGAAATGCCAGGAGAATTCTGAATTTTGATATTCAATATGATCAAAGACCTGAAAGAAAGTGTACAGGAAATGAAAGAATATATCAATAGAGAAATTGAGGCCCTAAGTAAGAATGAAAAAGAAGCTTTGAGTGAAATGAGTCAATAAATGAATTAAAGGCCATAATAGAAACCACCTCTGGCAGGCTAGACCAAATGGAAAACAGAGTATCACTCTTGGAAGACAGTTCATTAAAAAATGAAAACACAGTCAGTCATATAGAGAAGACAATACAACATGACCCGAACATCCAACAAATATAGCATCATATGAAACAACCTAATTTACGGATGATAGGCATTGAAGAAGCATAAACCAAGGGTATCAGAAACCTCTTCAGAGAAATAATATGAGATAATTTTCCTAATATAGAAAAATACTTGGACATTAAGGTACAGGAGACATTCAGAACACCAGCAAGACAAGATCAAAGACAGACTTCCCATGCCATGTAATAATCAAAATTACTAACTTAGAGGCCAAGGAAGGAATCTTAAAAGCAGTAAGAACAAAAGAAGGGGTTACATTCAGGGCAAAATAATAAGAATCACTCCAGACTTCTCAACCCAAGTCAGGAAAGCCAGGAGGAGGTGGTATGATGTACTTCAGACCCTGGAAGAAGACAAGTTCCAACCCAGACTGCTATATCCAGCAAAGATATCATTCAAAATTGATGGAGAAATAAAAATGTTCCAAGACAAGCAGAAACTAAAAGAATTCATGACTACCAAGCCAGCATCAGAGAAAATACTTGAAATAAAACACAAAGAAGAAGAAAGGAGCACATACCAGAACCAGCAAACTCTACCAGATGGGCAACTGAGCATACGAGAAACAACACTACATAAAACAGAAAATAGAACTCAAAATGACAGGGAAAAAAATCATTTCTCAATAATAACTCTGAATGTCAAAGGTCTTAACTCCGCAATTAAAAGGCATAGACTGGCAATGTGGATTGAAGAACATAATCCAACTATATGTAGCTTGCAAGGAACTCACTTTACAGCCAAAGATATTGGTATGTTAAAGGTGAAAGGATAGAAAAAGATATACAATGCAAATGGAGACTGAAAATAAGCAGAGGTAGCAATGTTCATATCTGACAAAACAGACTTTAAGCTAAAATACATCGGAAGAGACAAAGTGGGTCACTTCATATTAATAAAAGGAGCAATCCAACAAGAAGATGTAATGATAGTAAACATTTATGCCCCTAATGTGGATGCATCCACTTTTATAAAACAAACTCTTCAGGACATCAGGCCTCAAATAGACACAAATACAATAATATTGGGAGACTTCAACACACCACTCACACCACTAGAATGATCTTCCAGGAAAAAGATGAATAAAGACTCTTCAGACCTAAAGAACACTATAAACCAAATGGACCCAATAGTCATATACAGAATATTTCAACCAGCAAGAGCTGAATACACATTTTTCTCAACTGTTCATCGAACCTTCTCCAAAACAGACTACATTCTGGGCCACAAAGCAAGTACCTGCAAATTCAAAAAATGAAATATAATTCCCCGCATCTTCTCATATCCCAATAGAATGAAAGTAGACATCAATAACAGGAAGATCGAAAGAAATTACATAAATACATGGAGACTGAATGATACACTCTTGAATGAAGATTGGATCAGAACAGAAATAAGGGGAGAAATAAAAAAATTCCTAGAATTAAATGAAAAGAGAAACATGACATACCAAAATCTATGGGACACTTTGAAGGCAGTTTTAAGAGGAAAATTTATAGCAGTGAGTGCCCACATAAGAAAAACAGAAGATCACCAAAATAAACAACCTAATGACACACCTCAAGGACATAGAAAAGCAGGAACAGTCTCATCCCAAAGCCAGTAGAAGGCAGGACATAATTAAAATCAGAGCATAAATCAACGAAATAGAGAACAAAAAGCAATATGAAGGATCAACAAAACAAAAATGTGGTTCTTTGAAAATATTAACAAGACTGACAAACCCTTAGCCAACCTAACAAAAACAAAACAAAACAAAAAAAAACAACAACCACAAAAAATAGAGAATCAACCCAAACCAACAAATCCACACACTTAACAGCCAATTGATTTTTGACAAAGGTGCCAAACACATATGTTGGAGAAAAGACAGTCTTTTTTTTAACAAATAGTGTTAGGAAAACTGGTTATCCAGTTGTAGAAAAATGGAAATAAATCCTCACCTCTCACCCTACACAGGAGTCAACTTGAGATGGATTACTGACCTGGAAATTAGACCAGAGACTTTGAAGCTACTAGAAGAGGACATAGGTCCAACACTCCAATATATAGGCACAGGTAGAAACTTCCTCAACAAAACCCCCATAGCTCAGGAAATTAAAACAAGAATTAAAAAATGGGATGGCATTAAACTACAAAGTTTCTGCTCATCAAAGGAAACCATCAAGAGTCTACAGAGAGCCGGGCGTGGTGGCGCACGCTTGTAATCCCAGTACTTTGGGAGGTGGAGACCGGAGGATCCGGGTTCAAGGCCAGCCTCAGCTCTCTCTCTCTCTCTCTCTCTCTCTCTCCTTCTCTCTCTCTCTCTACCTAGTGAAGCCCTCCGCAACTTTGTGAGACCCGGTTTCAAAATAAAGTATAAAAAAATTGGACCGGGGGTGTAGCGCGGAGGTAGAACACTCCTGTGTTCAATCCCCGGTACCGCAAAAAAAAAAAAGTCTACAGAGCAAGCCTACAGAATGGGAGAAGATCTTTGCCAGTTATCCCTCTGATAGAGGAATAATACCTAGACTATGCAAAGAACTTAAAAGAGTTTACACTAAAAAACAAATAACCCAATCAAGAAATGGGGAATTGAACTAAATAGACACTTCACAAAAGAAGAGATACAAATGGCCAATAAATACATGAAAAAATGTTCAACATCATTAGCAATCAGGGAGATTCAAATCAATACTACACTGAGATTCCATCTAACCCCAATCAGAATGGAAATCATTAAGAAGTCGAAAAACAATAAATGTTGGTGAAGATGTTGGGAAATTGGAACTCTTCTACACTGTTGGTGGGATTGCAGATTAGTGCAGCTGCTCTGGAGATCAG
>PVJS01000223.1:83383-152598 GCA_004027185.1 Glis glis
CATACCCATGTTCATAGCAGCACAATTCACAATAGCCACATTATGGAACCAACCTAGGTGTCCATCAACAGATGAATGGATTACAAAATTATGGGATATCCATACAATGGAATTCTATTCAGCAATAAAGAAGAACAAAATTATATCATTTGCTAAGTGAGATTAGCCAGTCACAGAAAGTGAAGGGTCATATGTTTTCTCCAATATGCAGAAGCTGGGGAATAATTGGGATACCAGAGGGACTCTAGATCATGGAGGAGAAACTTCAGTGGAGCCAAGGAGGTAGTCTAGGGGATGGGGAGGGGAAAGAGTGAGGATTGTTGAAGGAATTACTACCATCAACTTTGTGTACATATGTGAAAATACCAATGTCAATCTCAGTACTCTGTATTGGGAAGGGGTGTTGGGGAGGGAGTGGGGAAGGGGGGCCACCAAGTGCTGTGTGCATGTATGTCACTGTCAACCTGATTTACATTAAAATGTGAGACTACAATGCACCAATAAAAGCATAAAATAATAGTAATGGTTTCTAACAAACTCTATTTTTATTCAATTATTATACATTACTGACAAACTCTGCTTATCAGAGTTTGGATTTCCTAAAATGAGGTTCCCAGAAATCAGTGGCTCTAGTGTATGACAGTGGAAACGTTTTTGTTTTGTTTTGTTATTTTGGTGGTACTGGGGTGTTCCACCTCTGAGCTACAACCTCAGTCCTACTTTATTTTAAAACAGGATCTTGCTAAGTTACTGTGCACTAGGTGTGAAGCTACAATTCTCCTCCTGTCTCAGCCTCTCAAGTACTGGGATTACAGGTGTGTTCTGCCTCACCTGGTGGATGTTTGTCTTATGACCATTAGTTCCTAATAAATTCATAGTTGACTAAGATTTCTTTGTTTTCTGTTAGGTCTAATTTCAATTTTATTTTCCATTTCTTAAACATGCAACTGGTT
The DNA here is from genome assembly GCA_004027185.1 of Glis glis. NCBI lineage: Eukaryota > Metazoa > Chordata > Mammalia > Rodentia > Gliridae > Glis > Glis glis. Next base: position 84,337 of record PVJS01000223.1, read on the forward strand.
TCTTCAAACAAAACACAAGACTTTGTGTTTATAAGTGTTAAATTAGATCTTAAAAGCTTTTTTTTGATCATTATTGAATATCAGAGGATATGTTTCTATATTTTCTATTGGCCTATTTTACTTTGTGCCACCAACACAAAGGATTCAGTTACTAGAAATTCATAATGTGTTTTGATGTATGGTAGTGTAAGCCCTCCAACTTTTTTCTTATTCAAGATCATTTTTGCTATAGTTTACTCTGTTTTATCCAGGTAGATTTTGAATTAGCTTGGTAATTTTCACACAAAGATTCTACTAATATTTTCTGAGATTGTATGAGAACTGCTGATTAATTTGAGGAAATTGACATTTCTACTATAATAAGTCTTCCAGTCTGTGTATATTTTACCAGTAGTAAGGTCTTTATCTCAGTAAGGTTTTATAGTTTCCTGTGTGGATATTTTATACATCTTTCATTAAATTTGTGCCTAAGTCTTTGATGTTTCAGTGCTAATTTAAGTGATATAACTTTTAAAATTTTGTGTTCTATGATTAGTATTTAGAAATACAATTAGAGTTCCATTAATCTTCTTAAAAGTCTTACTTTATTTCTTCTTCTTGCATTATTATGTTAGTTAATTCCTCCAGCATATTTTAAATGAAGTGTTAGAAGATATTATCTCATTTTTATTGCAGTACAAAGCTTTCAACATTTAACCATTATAATTTTTGATTTTCAAAAATGCTTTGTTCACATTATATTCTCAGTTAATTCTTCTTATGATATTTTGAACTCATTTTTAAATTTAATATGATTATTTTGAACTTAATTTTGTCAAAAATTTTAAGGCATATTTTTAATTACCATATAGTCATTAGTATTTTTATAGTGGAGGTCTACTAGCAATCGGTTCTTCTAGTTTTTATTTATCTGGAAATACCTAAATTTTTCCTCTAATTTTATATAATAGTTTTGCTAGATATAAAAATTCTTGGTTGACAATCTTTTTCTTTTAGTACAGTGAACATATTCTCACTGCCCTCTGGCCTCCATGGTATATGATAATAGCAGCTAACTTTATTTGTGAAGTGTTGAATCACTTCTCTCTTACTGCTTTCAAGATTCTTTGTGCCTTTCAATAATCTGGTTATGGTTCAATACTTTATGTGTCTTGGTGTATATTTGTTTGTGTTCAACCTACTTGAAGTTCTTTGTGCTTTTTGGGTATATAGATTTATGTTTTTCCTCAAGTTTGGGAAATTTGAGTGGACTTCATTTTTGTCCTTTCTCTTATTCCTTTCCTGTGTGCTTCCCATCATGCATATGTAGGTATGCTTGATGACACCGGTATTAGAGATTGTTTATTTTTCATCTTTCTTTTTTCCCCCTTTATTCTGTTGAGATGGTGATTTTTATGATTTATTCTGATGTTGAACTAACCTTACATTTTTGGCATAAACTCCACTTTGTCCTCATATATTTATCCTTTTTATATATTGCACTAATGTTTTTTGCTAATATGGATGTATCTTATGCTCATGACAGTTTGGCCTATGATATTCTTTTCTTTTACTGTTTTTGACAGGTTGTGGTATCAAAGTTATTCTGGGCTCATAAATCATAGTGGGTAGTGTTTTCTCATTTATTTTCTGGATAAGTATACGATTTTTTTTCTCTCTCAGATGTTGAAGAATTTAACAGTTAAGCATTTTATGCTTGGAGGAGTTTTGTTGTTTCTTTGTTTCTTTGTTTTGGTAGAGGGGTTTCAAGTTAAAGAATTTACTTTTTAAAATAAGAACAGGACTATTCATATTTTCTCACGCTCATTTTTGCTGGCAATTTTAATTAGCTGTGTTCTCAAAGAATTAATTTTTCCCTTTAATACATAGCTACTTAAAGTATTTTATTTCTCTAAATTTTTGAGAATTTTCTTATCATACTTTATTATTACTTTCTAGTCTAATCCTTCCTTTGCTGTTAGAGAATATGCTTTATTTAACTTCAATACTTTAAATTAATTCTTCTTAAATTTATTTCTCAAACCCCTCTTTTTTCTGAGCATCAGAATTTATCTAACATACACATCTCACATAAATACACACACACACACACACACACACACACACACACACACACACACTTTTGGAAAATATAATGGAGGGATAGAGAACAGAGAGAAAAACTCATTTGTCCATGGTTGCAATTTCAGGAACAACAATGTTTAGGGGGAAGAAGAGGGCCCAATTGAGGAGATGGTTCAAAGATCACTTGGAAGAGAGTGCTTCTTATTTTCAAAAAGCTATAAGATTCAGGCTTCAAAACCTTTGCCCACATACATAAGTATTAGCTGGTTATAATACCACTCTTTCCCATAATAATGAGATGTAAAAAAATGATGTGTGAGGCACCAATTCCTATAAATCACACTTTACATCATAGTTCTCCAAATTATTTATATCCTATAGGCAGGGTTTTAGAGTTTAGGGAATAAATTAATGGAAACTGGTTCTCTCTTACAAAGACAAAAGTAAGAAACGAATAAACAAACAAATGAAATGTGTAGGAAGGAAGCTAATGTACGTCTTGGTTTAAAAGAGGCCAAACTGTAGGGAGAATTTAAGACCAAGCTGTAGGGAGAATTTGGGGAGCATATAAGAGCAGGAAACAGGCAAGGATAAAAATTCTAGTTTACACAAGAGACCAGAGTGAACTTTTTCTTAGGCTAAAGGCTTTAATGAGCTTTTCCCAAGGTCTGGAAACTCACACATTTCCCAGTTTGAAGTCATTAGCATATCACAGACTTGCCCCTTTTCTAGTCTGTTGAATTGTGATAACATTTCAATAGAAGAAGTGGGAACCTGACCTGCTGTTTTTCACTTCTTACCTAATTTACATACTTGAGGGTTCAGGAAATAAATTTAAGAAGCACATGGCCTTTTAATTTCCCCATCCAAATTTCCAACATTTTCAGAGAGCTTAGGTACACTTTCTTGGAGAAACTACATTGGAATGTTTATATATGACACATGTGGAGAATATGTCTAATGCTTTTTATAAAAACTAACTTCTGTTCTGCTATATTTTCACTCTTGGGGGTTTGTTACATTTTAGGGTACAGAATTTGACCTGGGGTGAGCTAAGTAACCACAGAACTCTGGTGTCCATTAAGAGTGAGGGCTACCAGTGACCTGTCTTTATCATTTCTGGAGAGAATGGCTCACGTCATTGCTCAGGCTTTGTGTCTATTGAGAGCCTTGTTGAATTTCTGTAAGAAAGTTTGATAGAAGCTGAGCCCATCCTGTCTTTGGAGTTAAGATTCCAGATGAAGAACTTGTGCAGTGAGTGGGTGAATATTGGGGTGCTATATATGATCTGGAGAGGGGACAGAAAGCAAGAGAATGGAGGTAGGGAGATGATGGCAAGAGTCTGTGATAAAACTCACTGCAATGCCCACATATATCCTGAGTAAATTCTTTGAAAACTGGTGAAGTGCTTGGAATGAGTAGACTTTTTGTTGAATCTGGAGAAAGGGATAAGCTGCATGCCTGGAAGGATATGGAAGAAAACCAGACTATAAGATAGTGGAAGGGGTCCTTCTAGCACAATCCCTGAAGATTGACAGGAATTGTGGGGACAGTCATTAGACTGCTAGCAGCTGGAGGCAGTTAGGGTCCAGGACAAGTAAGTCTCAATGTCCGAGGGTTCGGGGCTTTATCTGACCTCTCTATTGCATCTATGTGGCATATTTTCTTCTCCATTTATCTTACCTCTTCAACCGCCCCATCCTAGTCTTCAAAATGTAGAAAAGACTCCAGCCCTTTAACATTGATAAAATGAATTATTTTAAGGAACATTCAAAGCACACAGAGTTACTAAACTTGGGATTTTTGAAAACATTTGGAAAAAATAAGTTGTAAAAAACGGAAAGGAGGGAAATTCTTGTAATGTTCTATATGCACTATTTTGAACATAATATATTACTCTTCATATTCAAGAATTAGAATTGACTGATCTTAAGTCATTTTACTTCCCCCTATATATCTTAAGCATTGAGAAATGGATAGCAGAAGTTATTTTTTGGGAGAATCATATGTTTGTATCCTAATAAATAATTATATACAGTGCAGCAATATATACAGCAATAGATATGATAATAGCAGTCTTATTGATTTGAAAATAATGTATTCCTCGATTACTTTTTTACTCATGATTATCTAGTTATTTCTCATGGTTGTATATTTATGTTTGGTACTTATATGTATGCCTTGTAGCTTTATGTTATGTGTACAAATATGTATGTCTTTTTCAGCTTAGCCATTTAAAAACTTTCTATTTACCCTGATCTCAGAAGGTGTTTTTAAAAATTATTGACAATCTCGTTCAACATGGAGTCATCTACAGATATAATGAGCACAATTTAAGTTTTATTTAGTCAAATAATGACAGCAGGAGTCTTTTGGGAAACAATGCTTTGTACCTATGTAGATCACCAGTTGCCTTTTTATTATGAAACTTAATAATTTCTTTTCCAATGGATCTATCATATTTGACACAGACAACTGGCCTCATAAAACAATGTTTTTTTCTTGAATTTCCAGATTTTGCTATTTCTGGTTCTTTCATAACTCTTCTCATTGCCATTCTTCTGGTACCATCCCCCTCCATCCAGATGCCTGCACTATGTCAGCACTTCCAGAATCATAACTTTACTCTCTTCTTTTGCTTCTCTATATTCCTGCTGGGCATCTTACACATTTGCATGGCTTTAACAACCATCTTAAGCTGATGATTTCTTCTTTATTTTCAGCTTCTTTTTGCCCCGCTGAACTCCAGATTCATATTTTCAACCACCTTCCAGAAATCCATAGTCAGATGAAATACAGGCATCTCAACCTCATAAATTCACTGGTGAATCCATTGTTTTCTGCTACTGCCAAATTTCAACTCCTTTCATACACAGTATTTTGTTTAGTGGTATCATGACCAGTCCAATGGGTATGGTGGGTGGGGTGTGGAAGACCACACCCTTGGCTTCTGGCTGGGTTTGACCAAAGAAAAGCAAGCAGGAGATAAGGAGGCAGAGATACAGTTGGGTTGCCCTGCAACTTCTGTGTTTTGGAACTGCTGTTCTGACAGTGGTGACTTCTGCGACGACGCCTCCTGGCCATGGTAATCTTCCATAGCTCCAGCTCTCATCTGGCTCTGGGAAAAGCATTTCCTATTTTTATTGCATCAAGTCCAGGGTATTCTCTGGGTATTTACATATCTTCTGTTCCCTTAATTTTGCCCCTACTGCCACATACAGTATCTTCATTAAGTTCTTCCCGAATTCCCTGTCAAGTGTGTTTTGTATTTCCTGGTAGGCCATTGTCTGATAAAGTGATTTTGGTGTCTTCCACTTTCAAACTGAGCTAGTCCCTCTGGCTTCTACAGCACATGTTGCCTTTGATAGAAATTCTGTGTTCTAGCCCCTGTGCCTTGGGAATCAACTCTGATTTCCATCCCTTGATAAAAACCTGACTTGGCGACCTCAACCCCAATAAGGTACTCAGTAATTTTAAAATTTATGAGCCTTTAACTAAGAAAGGTGCCCAGAATTTAAGTCTTTGTCTCTGTACACTGCACTCAAATGCTGATCATTTTTCTTTCACTTGTTTATTTACTCTTTATATATTGTATGAGGTCAGGAAATCTCCTGCCTTGTAGCTTGCTTTATTTTCAGAATCTAACAAGGCACTCATTACATTGTGGACACTTGATGAGTATGCTTTAAATAAGTGAGTGAATGAATGAATGAAATACCTAAAGGTAATTTTAGATTTTCATGCAGTATGTGCTCTAGTTCTGCTTTGGCCGGTAAATTGGCTGCACTACTGCCTCTTATCCCTAGATGTATGGCTATTTGCAGATGAAGGGAGTCACCTGTGCGAACCCAGGTGAAGACATGAGTGTAGCTACCCAGCCATCAGCAGAGTCACCTGCCATAATAAATGGGCACATGACTTAAAGATAGCGCACTTTTAAGGTGAACAAGTCACTCTTTACCTTAAAAGAGCATGTAATCTACTGGGAAAGACATGTCACATACACAAACAATTATTGGTTTTAGTTTGAGTAGATTATGGATACAGTTGTAAATTTTCTCCTGGAGTTGTGAATAATTCTTGGCAGCTAGGAAAAGGACATCTCATGAAAATAAAATGAAGACAGAAAGACCTTGAAAGATTATATTTGGCCTAATACATGTGAAATATTGGAAACAGGGGAAGATACACATGCATAAAGCTGGGAAATTGGAGCCATCTATTTTATGAATTATTTGGGAAGGAAGTATGAATTTAGTACTGTCCCAACCATCTCAGCTTTTCTCCATGAATGCATACGAGAGGAATATATTTATGCTGGGTTCTATACTGATATAACATATATTTCATATACAGGCTCTGACAGACTCAATTCAGAGTGAAGAGCAATCTTTCAGATACTTTCCATTGCATTTATATTATAAACTCCATTTGGTGGGTGAATATCACTGTAAGCTTTAGCATTCATATGCTAATGTTATAAGTTGGAGTTGTCAAGAGAATTATGCACAGGCTTGAGTACATGTGTGTGTGAGTGAGTGATATTTGTGTTTGCCAAAGCAGCATGTGCTCTTGAAGGGAGAGCGTGTCTTATCTTACTAGCTGTCTGCTCTCAGTTTCTCTCTCTAATGTGCCAGGAAGAAAATGTCTTTATCACTGAATATTTTGGTGATGCACAGATTCCAGGATGCCCTCCAGTGGTATGAGACATCTGTGTGTGTTTGTGTGTGTGTGAGTGTATATGTGTATGTGTATGCCTATGAGTGCCTGTCTGTATGTATGAGCATATATATGTATGTGTGTGCATATATGTATATGTATATGTATATGTATATGTATATGGTGTGTTTGTATATATATATATTTATTATTAGTAGAGGATAAAGATCCTTTTGGCTTCTGTTTTTTCTTTATTATTTCATGGGATATTTGTTAACATTCTCCCAGATTTCCAAACTCTTTTGGTGTAATGATACTTATGAGACACCATTCTACAGACAAAAGGAAAATGTTCTGGGATTTCATTGTTAGTGTTTACATTGATATTATGTTTCTGTTAGAAACAATAACTTTTTAAGTTGGATATCCCCAGTAGAAAGCCTTTTATAGAACTTAATTGTTAATATTCTTATAACAATTATAAGAAAATAGAGAAGGATGGATTTTACTATTATTAGAGGGTAAAATTTGAGCAGTGAGACTAGAGGCAAGAGCGGGAGAAAGGTCAGCTCATGTTAGGCTGGGAATGTTCTACTAAACCCTTTGGCATGATTCTCTAGGCTGAGGAATATCACTGATGGATCATAAATTGAGAGCTAACATGATCAGAATTATATTTTGGAAGGTTCACTCAGGCAAGGATGTGGAAGAAAGACCTGTCCCCTGTGGGACACCAAGTCAAATGAGGCATTTACCCACTAATAAATATTTCTGAGCAAGTCCTTCAAGAACCAGAAGACAGAGCAACGTTTCTCAAAGTATGGTTTTTGATTCACCCGAATCAAAATTACCCAGGGGATGCTTGTTGAAGAAGCTAGTTCCCAGGCCCTATCTCATACCTACTTAAATCCATATTCTTACAAACTATTAATAACATTGCACAAATTATTCCTAACTTTGCTCAAATCGCTCTTTGTCCAGAACATTCTCGTGTCTTTCGTCACCATCCATTTGGTTGAACATGTACCCACTGTTTTCAAATCCTAGTTACAGCACTGTTTCCTTGAGGAAGTCAATCCTGAGTCTATGTAGAATTGACTACTTTGTCCCTTGTGCCCCTACTACTCCCTTTAATTATTTCTATACAGAACCAGCAATGGCCCCTTAATGCACTTCTTTCTCTGTATTCTTCTCACTATATTTTTAAAGGAAAGTGATGATGATGTATGTCTTTGTTCCTTCTAAGCCTCCCACAGTAGCTGAGGTGCTTTATAAACATTGTTGACTAGAAAAAATGAATAAATAAAATTTTCTTAGTTTTACTCACTTCTCTAGTTTTTCTCTGCATAGTTGCATTTAATTTGTCAAGTGTTTATTGGATGTTTATTTTGTGAATAAATGTGCTATGAAAATTGTTTTCTAGTTGTGGCAATGTAACACATTCAGTTGAACCTAATATTTTGTGGTGCTAATATACTATGGCAATGTGGGCAGTTCCCAAGTGAGAGAGCAGCATCAGTGAATGACATCTTAAAGGACTAGGTGAAGAATTTGGAATTTGAAATGTACCTTGTGGGGTTCAGTAAAATTGAAAAATACAAGGAGAGACTATGCCATTCATAGTCAATATTTAAGCAAGAATATATATGGAAAGAATCCAAGTTCATAACAAGAATTAATGGTGAAAAAAAGATTAAGAAATTGTAAATAGGAATAATGTATGAGTATGGGGCAATAAATTGATGACTGTTAAAAGAAAATAAATGAAATTGCTGACAACATCTAAGAAAACAATTATATGGAATGAAAAACGTTTGAAAACAGCAGGATGCAAAAAGAGCAAATGGAAATATTCGAAGCCATGGATTTGTCTAGATGGCCCCACGTCTTCTTGCCTAAAGAAGGGCGCTGCGCATGACTTAACATGTGGACCTAGTGCAAGGCCACTGACCCCTCTAGTTATTGATTATGATTCATAAATGGATCTGGGACTTGTGGGCCTGCTTCACTTGGGACAAGTGGAGCTTGTCCTTCATGTTAGACCAAAGCATCTTGTCTCAGGGTTCCTCCACCAGAGCAGCTCTTGTAATGCAGAAGGACTTGTAATGATGAGTCCTTGTAATGCAAAAGGACTCCTGGCTACACGGGGAACCATTCCAGAGATACAGAGTGATGCCTAATTTAGGTCCTGATTGCTGATGCTCAGGCAGATCTTCAGTCACTCCTCTTCTGCTTATGAGTTTCCTGATAAATATGCTACTATTACTCCTTGTGTTTAAAGTTTTGTGTCTGTGAACAGCATTTGCAGTAGCCTTCTGTTGAGCTTTGCTGATGAGAATTCTGACTCTAAGAATGAGCCAGGAATTAGGTATATCATTATTTCCTTAGGAGACTCATCTATAACTTTGTCCTCTCCAAGCTTATAATGATAGATCCATGTAGTACGTGAAGCAGTCTGGGACCTTCTGCTATGTTTCCAAAGAGGAGACATGAAGTTGATAGATAACAAAAGGCTAGAAGGATTGTGCAGGTCAGAAAATACTGAGGCCGAGTGCTTGCCTGGCCAATGCCTGAAATCCAAAAGAAAGTTGACTTGCATATGACTAAGATATCACAACAAAAATGACATATACTAGAGAAAGAAGCATTGAACAAGCACAGCTTATGGTTTATGAGAGTTATGGGAACAGACAAATGAGAACTAAATTGTCAGGCCAATTTGGGAGATTTCTGCCTCATGCAAGTTCCCAAAGATTCACTGTATTTCATTTCTTCGTGATGTATGGCTCCATAAATTTTGGACAAAGGCAAGGGGAGAAAGATCCAGACTTTCAGTCTAAGAGTTTTGTGCGTACCTTGAAGAGTGCTGATTCTACAAGTTATAACTTAGAAGCTGTCATATGTCTCATGGATCAGGAAGGGTATTTTTGCAGAATGGCCATATATAGATTTGGGACAATGAGGGTTCATCCCGATGCTCCACTATTTGCAGCAGGGACTCCCTCAGATGACCTTACTTAATATTCATTCTTCTCTAAAACTGGGATGTGGCTGACAAACTACATGAATTACTACACCTTTTTATTTGTGTGAAGCAAAGACTGGAAATTTATGGAATAGGAAGCGATAAATCAAAGAGATGGGAATGAATAAGAAATGGCTCTCTTAAACTTTTGTATTTGTTGATGCACTGGCAAAAAATAAACAGCCTGGGAAAGTGAAGACAGTAAAAGACTTCTAGTTCCTCCAGGAAATGCGTGATATGAGTGCAATGCGTTATATTCATTTATGCTCCTAGAAGGCACAATTTTTTGAGTGCTCAAAAGAAAGGATGATTTGATACATGGGAGAAGAGTGCTAAAAGAAATTTCTAAAACATTTGCCACTGGAACATCATTTCAAACCTGTCAGAAATGTGGGCAGGAAATAGAAAAAAAAAAACTTCTGTCTTGACAATGTTTTGGGGGAAAATGGGCCAGCTAAACAACTATCATTTGAAGGCAGTAAAGAGCAAAATGCTCAGAAACACAATTTTATTTCCTTTTACAAATTCTTCCCCCAGAGTTTTTAGTCACTCACAAAACAGATGTCATTTTTGAAAATGCAGAATTGCAAAACACAGAAAAATCAGCATCCTTCAAGAATACTGTTGTGCTTTCTTCTTATTTGCTGGTAGAAAACATGTGTGTCTTGAATACCAATTATCTTTTCAGTTCAGTATTTTCTTGGGAGAACAAAAACTTTCTGGTACAGCTGCAGAGCAAAAACAAAATGGCATCCCAGAAGAGCGACTAGCACCTTGGAACCAGCTGTTTATGCTATTTTGTCATCTCCTCTTTAACCCTCTGAATCCTGAATGGGGAATAATTGGGGGACAGGGTTAGTTCTGAGTGTGCACACGTGTTTAAAGTTTCCTCAGCTTACACTGAGGGCTACAAAGACAGACAGATCTATGCTCTGGTTCCAGCTGTGCCACTTATTTATTGTGTGACATTGGGATATCTATGTAGCTTTTCAAAGCATCATTTTCTTTATCCACAAAAATGGCTGTAAGAATACTGGCCTCATAGGGTTGTTATGAAGCTAACTAAGACAATGCTTGTTAAAGTGCATGTGGCACACAGTAGTAGCTCAATGAATGTAGCTTTTGTGAGATTAAGATTGCAATCTATTTGAGGTTGAGATTCGTTCTTGAGCCTGCTCTAGCTCCCTAGTAGAGTGATAGGCATAAAATTATTGGATATTCAGATGACTTGTCCTGTACCACATTACATAAATACCTGAACCTCTATTGCATCCTAGCACTTTCAATGTGCTGTGGCAGTTTGCCAATAAATGCATAGAGTTGTGTCATCATTGCCATTTTCTAGATAGGAAACCAACATGCAGAGAAACTTAGGAAATTGGTCAGGTTCCAGGCAATTAGTGGTAGAACTGGGGTTCAAATGCAAATTTTCAAAATTTAAGTTTAGCTTAGAAACTTCCTAAAGTAAGACAAAAATCAAACAAAAACCCCAACAAGAACAGCAACACAATACTAAGCAAATAGAGTTGAGAATGTTAGTGCGTCACATTATAAGCTGAGCAGAAGAGTAAGTCTGCAAACCAAGGAAAAGCAGGCAGTCTCTGGGGCTGTGATTTAATCTAGAAGGTGCAGAGGTGCAAATGTTCAAATGGGAGATTTACTGTGATCCTGGGCTATGCAACCAGAAACTGCTTCCAATTGAAATTATAATTTCATCTTTCCAAGCCTCAGAAAGCACATCAGCTATAATTTATGTTGTTTTTAGCTAGGTGCATCCATACCTTTGGTGATCTGGAGAGTTCCACCAACTTTCAGAAAAGAAAATTTAAAGGAAGCTACATCACATGGGCTGCACCTTTATTGGCCGTTGCTTGGAACTGCAGATGTTTCTAGGAAAAGCAATTTTTGATGTAAGAGACTTGATTCCATGTCTTTACCTCCATGTAAAAAATAAAGTAAAAAGTAAAAAAGTAAGGTATTATAATTACTTTAATGTGCATTGAATTTTGATTTCTAAAAAGCTCTTTTTTATTTTTTGCAATTCCTTTCAAATAAAATCAAAGGGTAAAGAAAGGGTAAAGAAAAAACAATGTATGTACTTCCCGGAACACAGAGCATTTTCTTATGACATGTTGAGCCCAGGGACAAGGACAGAAGGACATTCCCCTCTGTCTTTCTTGTCCATCTTTTCAGGAGACAATTCTTTTCTTTTTTAACAAAGTTAGGGAAGCTTAATTTGGAATTGAAATCTTGGGTAATATCTACCCGAAGTTTGGATGCTGAGGCGCAGTCCCTGGGGCTGCGTCCCTGATCGATATAGTGACTGTGAGAGAGGAGGCTGGGCTGCCGAGGACAGTGTGTGTCAGCATGATTCATGGGGAAGAGCAGGCCAGACCAAAACTGAGCTGGAGGAGGAAGGCCCCAGAAGACGTTGGCCCCAGGACAGAAATCCCAGTCCTTCATGTGAGGGCCCTTGACTGCTGGGTGGACATAAGTCTTTTTTTCTCCTAGAGATTGTCTTTGCCTTTTCCCCAAGGAAAGCAAAATGGCCTTGCATTTCAAAAGCAGTGTCATTTCTGTGAAGATTGTATGTCTGTTTGCTTGGTGTTTCTAGGACAAGCCACACTTTTCTGGATTAATGGTGGGAAGCAAAATTGGCTGCTGTCAGACTCTACTCTGGCTTTCCGTTTCACAATATTTCTTTTCAGGTTATAATTGGTCTTGGGAAAAAGAGACACTGCAGATGTTGCCAGTGGTCCGGTCACCCTAAGATGGTGTTGGTGGTGATGTGGGGTAGGGGGTTTGTAGCATAACCTGGTATTAATGTTAAGTATTGCAGACATAGGTGAGATTGGAAAATGAAAAAAAAATGAAGTTCTTATTCATCTATTTTACTAAGTTGCCATTCAAGACCACTTCTTTTTTTTTTTTTTTGCGGTACTGGGGATTGAACCCAGGGGCACTCTACCTCCAAGCTACACCCCCAGCCCTATTTTTTATTCTTTATTTTGAAACAGGGTCTCACTAAGTTGCAGAGGGCCTCACTAAGTAGCTGAGGCTGGCCATGAACCTGCAATCCTCCTGTCTTAGCCTCCCAAGTACTGGGATTACAAGCATGTGCCACCATGCCCGGCTAAGACTACTTCTTAATGGTAAGTCTACTCCTTATTCTAAAGTTGTTTTGATCAGCCTATTGCATCATGAATTTTTGCCACAATGAGCCATCAAAACCACTCTTTTGAAGGCTACAGGAAATGAATAGTAACTCATATCTCTATTAAGGTGACCAATTGTCCTTGTTTTTCCAGGATTGAGAGTATTTCTGGGATATAGGGTTTTTAGTTTTATAAGAAGGAAGTCAAAGACAAATAGCAGTGCTCTATGTCCTGCTGTCCTTCTAGAATTGAGTAACCAAATGCTCCTATTTTTCTGAGACAAATAGGAACCCTGGTGTTAAGTATTGGCTGTTTCACTGACCAGCTGTGTGACCTTGGGTAGCCTTTTGGAACTTCAGTTTTCTTCAGCTGCAAAATTAAATTTCTAGCTGTATGGCCCATGGGGTTCCTTCCTGCTTCAATAGTCCATAATTTCAGGACTATTTTCAGTTATTAGAGTAGAAGCAAAATGATGAATATTTCACTTAATGTCTTTGGAAGATTGTGTTTCCAGCTTAGACAGAGACTCCACCTACCCTAGAAATCCTCCATCTCCACCCCAATCAGTCCTATGCGACTGCAACTTCCTACAATGGCTTCCTAGAGTTAAAGGAAGGAGTATTGGTGTGGCACTGCTGCACATGCCGGTGCATTTTGTGAAAGTCTCCGTTGCACTGGGCCCTCCTTCTCACTGACATCGCTTAGTTCAACCTGTCACTATGTCCCCTTTGGATTTACTTGACTTCTATTTTCACGTTACTTAAAGTAATACAACCACACTAATTATATATTCTAGACTTCAGTCTTTCCATTCAGTAGATTAGCCTTTCTCCACAACACCCAGCTAATTTGACCTTCTAAGGCTCTTACCATTTGTAACTCTAAATTGAAAATGTGGCCATATACTAAATTCGGGCAATTATTCTCATTGTAGTAGAAAAGTTACCATGTTTAATCACAGTCTTATCTAAACTTCCATCATCAGCTCAGATTTATGTTTATAAAAAACTTCTCTGCCATTATTGATATTAAATATACCATGTTAAATTCATGCTCACTCTAAACTCTTAGCTTGAACTTATACTTGCATATTTTGAGGTGGCTTATACAATTAAATAATGCAAAATAGAGTAATTAAGAACAAAATTAGAACAGAGACCATCCATAGCAACAGATGAAGGAAATGTCACCTGGCACTTAAAATAAGATTATGATTATTAATAACAGCTAATAATAGGCACTAAGTGTACTTGAGTGCTTTAGTATGCCCAGCACTGGTATTTTACATGAATTATATCATTGTTTCTTAACAATTAAGGAACAAAGGAAACACTTGGGGCACATAACTCCCATTGGCCGATCAAAGAAAATATATACATTAGATTTGCAAAGAGCAACTTTTCCAGCACTAAATTAAAAGAATGCTTTTATTATGTGTGTACTTTTTGAAAATACTTTGGATATGTGAAAACCTTTATAATTCAATTATGGCTTGGCCGAAAAACACTGTTCAAAAAAGTACTTTGTTTTGACCTATAAAAGCTTAGGCCAACCATACTATTTTAATTTAGCAGACTATTTAGTTAATCATCAAGGGCTGAGTAATTTTCTTTGTGATAATCTGCATTAATACAGGGATAGAATTCAGTGAATGTCGAGGAGAGGGTCGGCTTTCCTCTTTGAACACTCTTCAATACCAGTTGTCATGAGCAAGCCATCGTGAGGTTCAAGCTCACAGTTAGATCAAGATCTATTTATTTATGTACTTATGTATGTATGTATGTATGTATGTATGTATTTATCTATTTACTAGGGATTGAACCCAGGGGCATTCTACCTCCAAACTTGATACCCAAGCCCTTTTTATTTTTCATTTTGAAACAGGGTCACACTAAGTTACTGAGGTAGACCTTGAACCTATGATCCCCCTGTCACAGCCTCCCAAGTACCCCAAGTACTGGGATTCCAAGTGTGCACTACTGTGCCCAGCATGGTCATTTGATTTAAATGAAGTGCAGGAATTCTGTACCTCTGTGATTAACCTAGAACCAGACAGTTCATGTACCAAACGTGTAGGAAGAGAAATGGATATTCTTGTTTGATTGTTTAAGAACCCAGTTTGTATTACTTCCCAGAAAGTGGGCTTACCTGCTTCAACATGGGCTAGAATAGCAGGGATACCTGCAGTCAGGTAGTGGTTGTTTCAAAGATGAGCTTTACATCCTCTTGAGAACTTGCACAGCTACTTGGCAGAGTTCTAACATATTATGTAGCATTCAGGAATTCATTTGGTGTGAAATAATTTTAAAGGCATTTGTTAGCAACAAAACATTTTTTTTTTCTTTCAGAAAGAATTATATTCTGATGAGTTAGACAGAATAAAATTAACTGCAAAGGCATTTTCTTGTGTTTGAAAGAATTGATGCATTGTGTGGAGTAACGTAAAACTGATGGACTTAATTGAAATGTAATTAATGTTGGGAAATGCCTTTCAATTCAATGAGTTTGCTTTTATGCTTGATGTTTGATACTGATTTGCATTTCCTGAAAATAACTAGGAAGTGAGTGGATTTTATATGATAATTAAAATGTCACCAGAAATTTTAAAAAGAAGCATTTTCTCTTGTAATATATGTGCATGTGCATCTGGGCAGGGGTAAGCTAGGTATTCAACTTAATCCTTATCTATTTACCTATACCAAGTTGTTCAATGTAAGTTAATAGGACAAGAAATTAGTATGTAACTATCAAATATATATCACTTATATTGACATTTACATGTATTATGATAATTTTTTTATTCTGACTTCAGCTTTACTATCAAGGTACAGTAGCCTCTAATATCATGACTGTCTCATATTTTTTAATCCATTACATAAGTGTTCACAGTAACAGTAAACAAGTCTGAATAATACTTATTTGTTGGCACTGTCTTAAGGGCTTTACACATAGGAACTTTTTGGATCTTATGTATCCTAAACCCGGGAGGTATGCATTTTGTTATTATCCTCATTTCACAGATGGAAAATTGATGAATGGAGAGATTAACATAGCTAGTAAGTGGAGAATCTTGGATTTAAACCAGGGCAGCCTAACTCCAGGTCTCCGTGCTTGTATCCACTATGCAATACTGCCTCTGGACAGACTGATGAATCTCATACATGGCCTTAAATTGCCTCAATCTGATACTTCATGAAGATAATATGCTCTATAAAACTGATCACAGTGAGGAAATTATGTCTGAAATCCTGTTATTACTTAAAAAGTTATTACTTTTAGGGAAAAAAAGTGTGGTCCTAAAATTTGTTTCAAATTAGGCTGCCATGTTATTTGGAAAAAATACCTACTAGTCTAATAGGCCAATTATTTTGGATAGAGCATTTTTGTTTTGGAGGACAAGACAAATTCTTATTTCATACTCTTCCTAGGAGGATTATATCTCTAAAGCTAGAGTACATTTTTAAAAAAAATAATTGGTGTTACTTAAGATAAACTCTGAAGCGATTCTTTGATCAAAGATCTTCTCCTGGGGCCATCTTTTCTAATATTAACTATCAGATATTTCAGAGTGCATGGAGTTCAAGGCTCCCAGCTGGGTCAGTTCCTGGAACCTAAAAAATGCAGAAACCATGGTGGCTGAGTGAAGCGACTTGTCCAGTCACCGATAAAGATGATAGAGAAGGAGCACACCCAGATTCCTTTCACAGAAGTCACGCAATGTCTCAGAACCTGCACTTAGTGGCTCCTCACAGCTGAGCACAAGACCTCCCACTGGGCTCTATTGTAATTATTGCACTCAAGGATTTTTTTTTTTTACCGAAATAAATTGTTGGTGAAAGAATCTTTTGATGATATCAAATAAAATCTATATTTGTTAGGATGGAGAGAATCAGTATTTATTATTCCAAGGTATATTTTAGTAAATTCTCTTTTCCCAAGTAATGATATGATAAAACTTATTTAAGCCTATCTATGATTAGGATTATAATCTTTCAAAAAACAGAATGAGTTAAGTACTATCAGATCAAATCAACTAATTTAAGTTGGTAAATTCTCACTTGACTCAGCCTTCATATTTTTGTAATACGTGTTAATTTAAAATGAAAATGATTAAAATGTATTATGCCATCAATGATTTCATTTCAGAAGCACTTTCTGTCCTGTCTGCCCTCAATACCCAAATGATCAGACATGTTTTCAGGCTGCTGGAGGCAGGGAAAGGCATTCTGACAGCCCAAGGAGGTCAGTGTGATATTTATAAAACAGGAAGAAAGGCTGTCTCATCTCTTGGGAACCAGGGATTATTTATACTGTGGTGACAGGGAAGCTGGGTGCTTCTTTCTATTATTTTCTTGGAACAAGGTTCACTGATTTATTCATTCAACAAAATGTATTGAGTCCCTACTGGGTGCTAGGTGTTTTTTTGTTTGAAATATCCTATGGATAAAAGCAATTGGTAGATAATGATAAAATGGATAAAATTAAAAATATTAGATAGCTCTTTAATATCAAAAATAGATTCACAGAAAGCACTTTCTTTTCTAAGTTCAATCCCCAAGAGACTAAAAAGTATTTGGCTATTTAGTTAAAAAGAATTCTATTATTGCCCTCAGCTTATTTACTAGTGGAAAAAATCTAAACATTAAAATTTTGTTACTCAGTTTTTAAAATTCATAACAGAAGACAATTAAGTAGCATATTTGAAAAGTTCATAGATGTCATTATATGCTCTATTGTGGAAGTATCCAGATAAATATACAAAAATGGTTATTTTTTTTTAGTTTTAGTTTGTCATGTCAAGGTAATCTTTTGACATGTCTTCAAAGGTCTCTCAGACCTATGTAAAATAGGCAGTATTTCCTAAATGCCTCACAGAAAGATTATTGGATATAAAAGAACTTACTTTTTGCATTGATTCAACAAAAATGTATTGTGGGTTCATTTTATGTTAGCACTGTCTTAGGCCAAGAGCATAAAATCATGAAAAAGTACATTGGTTCTCAAGGGGTTCACAATTCATTTATGCATTCACTATGTGCCAGGTATCTTTTAGACATAGAGAGTAAGCCATGAAAATGAACCCTCTTGATATGTTGGAAGCACTATAATAATAGAAGTCAGTGATGGTGCTGTTGCAAAATCATAGATGAAAAAAACAACTATGTTTGAAATTACCAATGTGATATAAAAGAAAACTCTCATTTCCATTTGAGTAGCTCAAACGTTTGGAACTAATTATTTGTGCCACAACTCAAAGCAGTTTCCTTTTTCTTAATTGTGGACTTTAGAATTTACATCATAAAATTTTACTAAGAGTAAGGAAAAAGCAATGTAGCAATTTACTGTTGGCTACTCTATTTTGGTCTCTGACACAGAGGACTTGTGGGGAGGCTGTGTAAGTGTACAATGCGATGTCCATGTATTACGCTTTACAGTTTCTGAAATCAAAGTCCTCAATCAGCATTAATTAGGAGGTATTGTGCTGTAATTTCTGAGTGCATGTACAACGGCTAGTCTTCTAAATTGTGTGCAATTTTCCTTTTCTTTCGAATTTCCACACAGAGCTTTTCCTATTATATATTAAATTGAGAGGCAGTTAGTTTCACATTCTGGGCATCCAAACATTAGAGTTTTTTTTATTATTTTCATGCGTCATGCGGAAAGTATGCCTACTTTTGGAAAACTCAATCCCCATACTTCTCATCAGAGCACCCACTTCATGGGCCTCTCATAACCAACTTGGACCCATTCCTTTTGGTGTTATAAATCATGTCTAAAGGCTTCTAAACCACATTTAATTACACATGACAAAAAAGCTTCATGCGCTAATGTTCTTCTGGTTGACCCACCATGAATTCCTGCTAAAATTTTCATGAGCCTTCGAGACAATTCTCTAGAGTATCCCCCAGAGCATTTCCTGGACACCAGTGATGCAAGAGTTTACCATCCCATTGATGGTCGTCCCAGAGCACCCTGGGATGAGTACTCTGGTTCCCTGAGAGCTGCTCGTGGACCACGATGCTACTATAAATGGCTGAAATGCGATGCAGCTTCCCCTGCAACTTCCTCCAGCTCAGCCTAATGGAGATTAAGATCCATTAAGAGCTCTTTGCTGCGTGTGCAATTTCTATTGATCAGATTGACTCATTTCATTTTAGCCAATGATCCTATTACAGAAGCTGCTTCCTTCCAGTGCTTTACCGGCACAGGGAAACCTGCAAATGCTCTGTACTGTAACAGGCACTACAGAGAAGGACCTTGACTTGGATTATGTTTTTCAGCCCCTGCTAAACATCATTTGCAGCATAAAATTCTTAAAAGTTTTCAGGAGTTATTATCATTTATGTTCTTACTTAGGGTTGGGATATTGGTTAAGTCTGTGCAATTCATTTTAAAAATAAACATTGGATTGTGAAACTATGTTAACCTCAATGCAGACACAGACAAAGTTCAATATGAGCAGCATTGGGGCTTAGAAATGAGGTTTCCCTGAATTGAGAACCTAGGAGGGGAGCAGCTAGAGAATGGCAGTATTTGCTCCTAGTGGCAGATTGTATTAAATTGGTAGTCATCTTTGTTTGTAAAAGGAGGCATTAAATAAGTGGCAGGCATTCTTGTTTTGGTGGTCAGCACTAAGTGGAATCATGGTTTCTTAAGATGTAAGAAGTGGGCTTTCTAGAAAGAGTATATGGGAAAGGATAGGAGTAAAGCAGGATAGGAACAGAGAAGCGTATGTGTAGAGTACATACAGCAGAGACCTTTTTTCTGAGAGAAATTATTTTTTGCCTAATTACAGGAATATATTACATGGTGTTAATGACTTGTGTTTGCAAAACACTTCATATTCCCAAGGCATTTCCATATACACAATTAATAAAGTCAGCTGCCATTGATGGAGCATCTACAGTCTACTCAATTTTGACGTATATTGTGACATTGATCCCTTTAAGAATTCTATAAACTTTGAATTACTGCCATTTCTATT
Organism: Glis glis; assembly: GCA_004027185.1. Taxonomy (NCBI): domain Eukaryota; kingdom Metazoa; phylum Chordata; class Mammalia; order Rodentia; family Gliridae; genus Glis; species Glis glis. Next base: position 104,225 of record PVJS01000223.1, read on the forward strand.
TTTTTAGATAAGGAGTTAAGGCACAGAGAAATGAAATGATTTGGCCAAAGTCTTGATTTGGATGTGGTACAGTGTGAGTTCAAACTCAAGTCTGACTGGTTGCAAAGATTCCTCCCTCTCTCCCTTCCTTTTCTTCCTTCCTTAAATTACCCCACAATATTTTAACTGTTTGAATTCTTTCAACAGCTCTGATCAATGGGAAATGTGTTATTATTAACCCCAAAGCTCAGCAGAGACAGACAACCTATCCTAGTATCGAAGGTTCATCATGCCAGGGTCTTCTCAAGCAATATCACCATCAAAACTTACATAGAGCTGCGGAATGTGTATGCATCTTTTTATACTATTCACTAACTACAGAAGTAAATTTTTAGAGCTGAAACATATTACCAGTCACTTGAATTTTAGTTTTCATTCTATTTTTTTTGCAGTACCGGGGATTGAACCAAGGGGCATTCTACCTCTGCGCTACACCCCCCGGCCCTATTTTTTTATACTTTATTTTGAAACCAGGTCTCATGTAGTTGCGGAGGGCCTCACTAGGTAGAGAGAGAGAGAGAGAGAGAGAGAGAGAGAGAGAGAGCTGAGGCTGGCCGTGAACCCGGATCCTCCGGTCTCCGCCTCCCAAAGTACTGGGATTACAAGCGTGCACCACCACGCCCAGTGCTTCATTCTATTTTTAATCTCTTCTCTATTACAATTACTCTATTTCTTTGTAATATAACCGGCTATAGTATTTATTGAGCTTCCACAATGAAGTAGATGTACAAAACTGTATTAGGCCCAATTTAAATAGAGACTAGAAAACTCCTTTATAGATACAGTTTTTACTTATTTTGAGGCAATAGTAATTTCTTGAATTGTTTTTACTGGCCACAAAAACTCCTACAGTAAAGTTGGGGTGGTCTCTACAGATGATAGGGTATTAATTAAATCTACACCAACATTCTCAACTCAATTGTAAGTTCTTGCTTTTTATTTTGTTTGGGGGGTATGTGTGTGTACACATGCAAAATTTCATTGGATTACTTTAGAAGTAAAATGAATAGCTTTTTAGCAGTTTTGAAAAGGAGTTATTTCAATTATTTCAAGACAGGCAAACCTATGTTATATTTTGTACAAATCTGCCTTAGTTTGGAGGTGAAATAGAATTACAACAGATAATCTTTGTTAAACTCAAAAAATAGTACTTGATTTGTAGTTAAAACTATCTGAGAAACAAAAGGGAAAATGTGGTGGTTCAGAATGTTCTCAAGGAGGAAATAATGTACTGACAATTGGTTTCCAAGAAAGTTTTTCGATGTAATATATTCACAATGTACCTGAATCCTAACTTCTTGTAGCTCAACTCTATGGTGCTAGCGACATCATTTCACATAAGGCATAAAAAGTGGTCTAAAAGCATAAGGAGAACATAAGTCTTGCTCTATACATTCAAAAAGTTTAGATGTTTTCTACCAGATGTGCATGTTCTAGGGATAATTAATTTCCAGTAGAAAGAAATAACAATTTGGGTTGGGAAATGAGTCAATATCGGCAAAGCATTTTTCTTGAAACTAATAGTTGACTGCTCTGGACTGTGCTAAGTTTCTTGGAGCCTTTAAAAAATGTGCCATTTATATTTATTGACTACAAATAGAACATATTTTGCTTATTTCCTCATCCATAATATTTCAAGATGGTCTCTCTATATTTTTAAGACACTGCACTTGGTCTTCTGAGAACTGCTTTAAATGATCACATCTTTGAAAATGACATTAAAAGAAAGATATTCCTTTATCTGGTATATGTTGGGAAGAAACAAAACCTCAGAACCAAAAATTATCCTTCAGTATTGTGGGATGTACAGGTTTATAAATGTAAGTGGTACACTAAAAAAAAAAATTCCCTTGCATTCTGTCCCTATTGCCTAATCAAACTAGCAAGCTTGTTTCTTTCTTATTCCTGGATGAAAATCTGTGCAGATCTGTTAACATTTCTGCATTCTTTAAGATAATAACAAGTCTCTGGCACTTCTATTTACAGAAGAAGCCATATTTTAGTAGAAAAATTTGTTATAATAATGGCGACTTGGAACTTTGCTAGAGGTTGGAGCTGTTTTCCTCCTCCAGCTCAAGGTGCTGCAGGTGGCAGAAGGCAGCTGCAGGGGCAATGGGCTGTGCTGGTGTCTTCTCAGGTTCTCTGTCTGGCACTCCTCTTTGTTCTACTATGTAACCCTTCTCAGGACTGACTCTTTCTTCTTGAGATGGAGCCAGAAGAGAGAGGCAAGGTCCCCTAAGGCCTTAGTTGACCTGTTCTGCTGTGATCTGGATTTGATGTTCTCTCAGCTTGGTGATGCATGAGTGGGGAATGTCTGGGTATGCGTACTTTCTCATATAGATAATGTGAGATCTCTAGAAATACTCCCACTGCTACAAGTACTTCCTGGACTTTCAGCACAAGACTTTTCAAACCCTTAAGGGAACTGGGTGCTGTCATTTCACAAGGCAATGTTGATTATTGCCTTTACAAGTTCTGAGTAGTTAATCTAGAGTCCCACTTTGCCCCAAAGGGGTTCTTGGCATCTATCAGTTTGTGTTCAGTCTTGTGGGCTCAAATCAAAACTGAGAGAGAAAGAGTATCATTGTAATACTCTGCTTCATGCAAAAAAAGAGCTGAGCAGCTTGGTGCTCTGGAGAGAGCACTAAAGTAAAATCATTGCAGGGTGCTGCCAGGCTCCCTGTTCCTTACTCTTCCCCCACATTGTTAATTGCCTACTGACTTCATTCCAATTTTGCATACAGGGAAACAAGGTTGAAAGATGCTACACTACCTTCTCATGACTTATCAGCTAGTAACTGGGGTAGATTAGGAACTAATGTCCCATTATGATGTGGGAAAAATATTTGAGAACTGCAAAATCTTGGATCCTGCCTCACACTTACTAAACCAGAAATGCTGGGAAGGGATCTGCCATCTGAGTTTGCTAAGGTTCCAGGTGACAGTGATGGACAAGATTCAAGTTTGAGAACCCCTGAAGGACAGTGTAGTCAAGGAAAACTGACTTTCTAATCTTTGCTTTGGCATTGATTAGATACTGATGGGCACAGACATTGAAGTTTCATTTGGGGGAAGATATCTCTCTATTATTGAAGGCAGATTAATTTGAAAAGCATGTGCTTTTACCACTCAAGCAAAATTGTCTTCTTGAAAGGATAAGTTAAGCCCATTCTTATGACCTGAAATGTTTTTTGTGTCTACACTGAAATGACAATATAACTAATTAGACTTTAAGTTCTTTTTTTGAAGTAAAATTTCAAGTTTCTCTCAAGACTTCTGAAGTGTTGTATGAGAAAAACATTGATGGATATTTTGTCTAAAGAGAGCCGTTTATCTATTTTTTTAGGTACTCTGAAATTTATTCTGTACTTAAGCAAAGTGTCATGTAAACTTGCCTGCTTATGGATATACATTTACTAAACTGAGTTTTAGCATTGTGACATTGACCAACATTGAAAGAACTCTACAGAAACAGTGCCATGAGCCATGTGTGGTGGCACAGAGCTGTAAAATCTCAGTACTTGGAGGGCTGAGGCAGTAGGATCACAGGTTCAAGGCCAGCTTCAGTGACTTAGTGAGATCCTGTTTCAAAATAAAAAGGACTAGGTTGCAGCTTGGAGGTAGAATGACCCTGGGTTTAATCCCTAGTACCAAAAACCAACCAAACAAAACAAAACAAATAAAATCCAGTGCCACCAAATGCACCGTTTACTATGAGAATATGGTAAAGAAAACTGCTTGCCCTATTACAGTGGCCTCTTCTTAAACATCTGAATGAGGCATTTTTTTTCACTGCTCAGTAGCAAGAATAAGCTTGCCTTTCCTGAGCATCTGTTTTATTTTTGTCTTATGGTCATAGAGAATCATATAGTTAATACTGTTTCTGCCTTTGTGATTTGGACTGAGTTGTATTTCCCAAAATTCATATGTTGAGTCTTAACCCCAAATACCTCATAATGTGACTGCTTTTGAACAGTCAGGGTCTTTAAAGAGATAATTAAGTTAAAAGGTGGTAAGTTAGAGAGGGATTAATCCAATATGACTGATCTCCTTATAAGAAGGGATTAGGAGACAGACACACATGTAGGAAGACCACATGGAGGCTTGGGAAGAAGACAGTCATTGACAAGCCTCAGAAGAAACCATCCCTGCCCACATTTTGTTCTTCCTAACCTTTAGCCTCCAGAAGGAAGAAAGAATGCATTTTTGTTGTTTAAGGAACCTAGTTTATGATGCTTCATTATGATAGCTGTCTTGGTCAGGATTCTTCAGAGAAACAGAAAAAAATAAGAAAGAGGGGATTTATTATGGGAATAGGCACATGCAATTTTGGAGGCCAAGAGGTCAAGGATGTGCCATCTGAAAGCTGGAGAACCAGAGAGACGCTGGTATAATTCAGTCCAAGTCTGAAGGCCCGAGAACCTGGGGCCTCAGCGTTCAGGCCCAGAGATGGATGTCCCAGCTGAAGGAAAGAAAGTACATTTTTTCTTTCCTCTGCCTTTTTAAAAATATGTTCAGGCCCTCTACATATTGAATAATGCTGGCTTGCATTTGATAAAGATGAATCTTCTTTACCCAAGTTGACACACACACACACACACACACACACACACAAAAAAAAAAAACAGTCCTAGCAATGAAAGTATTTCATACTGGCTGTTGCTAAGCTGTATTTATGAACTACATCTAACAAAAGTATAGACTCTCTTATCATTCCTTTCCTATATTAACCTTACTTTTGGCTTCATTTACTTTTTCCTTATTTGCTCTTTACCCAGTTCTTTATTCTTTTTATCTCTAATGCTGACATCCTTGTTGGGTGGCAAGCTTGGCTTTCCCTACTAGGCTGTCTACTGCCTCTCTTCTATAGCATGCTCGGAAGGATAAGAGATAGGCATGGGCTATGTTTTCAGTCATGGGATGATCTTGTAGCCATGTGTTCCCTCTGTTTCTCCCATGTGTGGTCAGGCCATCCAGACTCTTCTGGGTCTCTTGAACCCAAGATGCAATGCTCACAGTTTCTGATTGGAGGCAGCCTGTCTGTTGCTGGGATCTTTGCAGATGTTGACTGATATCACTGCTTTCTCAAGAGTAATCCAACTAATTCTGCATCACAGACTCTGCCTGCTTTGAAGTACAGAATACACTTAGGCTCGCTCCTCTCTTTTTATAGTTTTTTTTTTTTTTGCGTTTCTTGGATGCCAGATTTCCTATGTGACTGTGTCTTTTCTCTATAGCTTTCTATCTCTATCTTATTTCTGTTGTTCAGGAATTTCAGATTTTGCATCATTTTGAGCTCCCCTTCTTATTTCAAATACACACATACTAAATTTATTATAATTTAAATATATAAACAAATATAATTTTAAAATTTGACTTATAGAATTAAAGTTTATATGTAAATATGCAATGTATATTTATACATAAGTAGGCAATGTACTTCTATATTTATTTTCTCTTTCATTCTTTTTATATACTATTATTGGTGCATTATAATTATGCATCATAGTGAGGTTCAAAGTCATACAAATAAACATGCACACAGGTTTTGGTGTGTTTTACTTCAGGTCCCATCCTGCTGCCCACCCCTCCCCATATATGCTAGTAAGATTGGTAGTGATGCCTTCATACATGGGGATAGGATAGCATCATTTGAACTGTTTCCTTCATCAGTTCTTCCTTTTCCCCTCCCTACAACCTTCCCCCATCCTGTTCCACTATTCTACTGGTCACTCTCCTCAATTATCTAAAGTCTCTTTTGTCTCCTGTTTTATCTCTAGTTTCCACATATGAGAGAAAACATTTGAACCTTGACTTTCTCAGGCTGGCTGATGTCACTTAGCATAATATTCTCTATTTGATATTTACATTTTGTTTTAGAAAGTATTTTCTAGGTCCAACAACAGATGAATGGATAAAGAAACTGTGGTGTATACACACAATGGAGTTTTACTCAGCCATAAAGAAGAACAAAATTACATCATTTGCAGGAAAGTGGATGAAACTGGAGAATATCATGCTAAATGAGATCAGCCAGACTCAGAAAAATCAAATCATGGGCCACGTGTTTTCTCTACTACTTTTAAGGTTTTGTCCAGGGAGAGGGAAGTTGAAATGGATAATCCACCACGATGAAATGGATATTTACTTATCTTTTATATTGTGACTAGTATATTGTTCTGTGAGTTGCTTTACTTTCCCTTTATTTTGCAGTACTGGGGATTGAACCCAGGGGCATTCTACCTCCAAGCTCCACCCCCAGACCTATTTTTTATTCTTTATTTTGAAACAGGGTCTCACTAAGTTGCGGAGGGCCTCACTAAGTAGCTGAGGCTGGCTGCGAACCCGGATCCTCCGGTCTCAGCCTCCCAAGTACTGGGATTACAAGCGTGCACCACCACGCCTGGCTTTACTTTCCTTTTGAAGCAAGGTTGTTCATGTATGCATCATTTGCTTCTAAGTAACAGAGCAGACCACATGTGGACTGGTCCTTTTCACCTCTCCATACTTGCTCCCTTAGATGTAAAATATGAGAGATCTTTAAGGACCCTGCCAGATCTAAGTGACACTCAAGGAAAAAAGTGGCCTCTTGTGCCTGTCTTGAGTTCTACCTTGCTGTGGTGACTTATATACGACACACATTCCACTCCCAAGATATTGAAGGATATGGTAAGTTTAATCATTGAGGCTGTAAACACTTCTTAACATACTTCCAAAGCTTCATCAATGTCCTCTTCAGACCTTCCCACCACTGAATCCCACTCAGTGTGTCAGTCCTCCGTAAACCTCACTTTTCTCTCTCTCCTCTCTCAAGCCTTGCTCATTTCCTAAGATGGTCTCTGCCTGCCTTCTTCTCCTCTTTAATCATGTCCTTTTTTGTTCAGGCAAACCAGCCCCTCTCGGCTTTCTTCCTTTTCCCAACCTATTACTCTTCTCACTACAGCAGCATGAACACAGAAATCTTCTTTCAGAAATGGGGAAGGGCAAAGGCTCTGGGAGATTATACTTCAATACCTTTGTTCCTGTCACATAAGATGCTGTGATTGCATTCAGACATATAATGCAACCTATGGGCTTTGTCAGAGGTACCGTTTTCAATGGTAAATGGACAAGGAGGCAGGAACAAATTGAGCTTCCTCTGCTGCCCTGGGACCAATTTGTACAAAGAGGCATTTAGAGTCTGTCTAATGATCTTGCTCTTAGACTCCAATTGGAAGCAAGTGTGCAACTAAGACTTCCTGATTTATAACTGGAAGCATTCTTTCCAGTTCTTGGTGTGATCTATGCAGATGATGTCCCTGTTGACCTGTGGCAAGAGTTAACTCAACCTGGCTGCCATCATCATGATTCCAATGCAAATTCTTGAAGTTGAAGTATAAAGTAATGGTGGAGGGTGTGGGTTTGGTGTCGTATAGGGCTCCATTTCAATCCTGATTCTTCGTTTACGTCATGGGAGACCTTAGATATTTTTTTTTTAAATCTTAGGGGGCTCAGTTTCTTCATCTATACCAAGATTATAATATGGATGCTTCCCTCAGAACATCCCCAGGAGATTATATAAAGTAATATATATGACAATTGAGATCACTTTACTTGGGCCCAGGAATGCCTTAGCTATGCCTTTGGGGTCCTCCATGATCTGGTTCCTGGTGGAGTCCAAAAGCCTACTTTCACACTCCCAACATGTGCTCAATACACTAGACTTATTATTTATTTATTTATTTATTTATTTATTTACTTATTTATTTTGTGGTATTGGGGATCGATCCCAGGGGTATTTTACCTCTGAGCTACACCCTCAGCCCTTCTTTTATTTTTTTTGGTTTGAAACCAGGTCTTTTTAGGTTTCTGAGCATCTCACTAAATTGCTGGGTCTGTCTTCAAACCTGTGATCCTCCTGTCTTAGCTTCTCAAGTACTGGGATTGCAGGCGTGTGCCACCATGCCTGGCTACTAGCTATATTTAGTAATGTATTGTTCACTGGCTGTGTGCTGGTCTTGTCCTATTTTCTGGGGATAAAGAGATGAAGAGACAGGGCTCCTGGTCTGGAAACACTCTCATTTTATTAGGGAGCAAGAGACTCATAAACAATTAGCCATCTTGTCTGTTAAGCATTAAATACTTGGTTAAACAGTTTTAAAAAACAGAGCTATTAATTTTTCTTGGGTAGAAATTAGATGGGAAAAACTAGTTAGTCTGGACAATGTGCAGTTTGTCACAACACAATTCCAAAAATCTCTGCAAAGTGAGGTGTATTTAGCGGAAAAGGATGCAAAAAGACTGAAGAGAACCATGGTCTTCACCAAACTAGGGGCTCATGCACAATTACTATTTCAAAAGACCCCATCAAATAAACTTCTATGAGTGTCTCAAGTTGAGGTTTCACAAGAGATGGGTTTCACAGGTTCATCTTTCCTGACTTAATACCTTGGCTTGTTTGGCATCCTTTTCCTGGAATTCTATTTTCATTTTCTCTCTTTTCAAAATTCAGTTGTAGCTAGGTGTGTTGGGATAAGACTGCGATCCTAGTACTTGGGAGGCTGAGACAGGAGGATCACAGGGTTGAAGTCAGAATGCAGTAACTTAGCGAGACCCTATTTAAAAAAAAAAGTAAGGTGGGGGTGTAGCTCAGAGGTAGAAGGCCCTGGGTTCAATCCCAAGCCCCACACATACACACACATACAGTTTCTTCATCTATACCAAGATGGTAATATGGATGCCTCCCTTAGAACATCCCCAGGAGATTATATAAAGTAATATATATGACAATTGAGATCACTTTACTTGGGCCCAGGAATGCCTTAGCTATGCCTTTGGGGTCCTCCATGATCTGGTTCCTGATGGAGTCCAAATTCACTCTTTCCCTCTAGTCCATGATCAGTTTTTGAGACAATAACTATACCTTCTTGGATCTTTGTATCTCTAAGCTCCTTCACAGTCATTAAGGTCTCAACAAGTGTCCGTGGACATCTGGTAGGGATGAGAGAGCCCTGGGACCCTGGCAGGGACACTGGGGAGGAGGCTATTGGAGCTATGTAGACATGGCATGATGCATGACACATGCTAGGATCAGAGAGGTGGCAGCGGGAAGGAAGAAGTGGTTTGAGTCACTTTACTTAACAAAAATTTTATATACACCATGGTCACCAGACCAAATAAAAATTTTGGTTCTTATTTGATTCCTGAATGTGGGATGGAATAACATATTTGTCAACAAAGGGAGACTTCCAATTCCCTTAGTTACTGACACTACACTATTGTTCAAGAAGCTGTCATGAATTAGATATAGGGCTAATCTGGGGGAAAATTAAGTTAGTTTAGGTTTGTTGGGCAATACATATTTGAACAAGTACAGAAGTTCTGCATCCATAGATTCAACCAAGCACTGACCAGAAATATTGGAAACAACATTTTGTCTGTACTGAAAATATACAGATATTTTTGGTCACTATTCCCTAAATGATATAGTAATAACAACTATTTACATAGCATTTGCATTATATTAGGTATTATAAATAATCTACAGATATTTTTAAGTATACAGAAAGATGTGCATAGGTTCAATACAAATATTCTGCTGTTTTATGTACAGGACTTGAGTGTCTGGATTTTGGTATCCTCAGGGTCCTAGAATTAATTCCTGTTGGTACCAAAGGATGGCTCTGTATCATTAGAATCAATTTAAGAGAAAATATAATAGAAAACTTTAATCTGAGTTTAGAAATAGAAAACAACAGTATCCCCACCCAGATTCTTATCTTAAAAAAGTGAAAAAAAATCTCCCAAACTTGGATTCTTTTGATTTTGCAGAGTTGACACAGGTAGTTCCAGCCATTGGTACCATGTGGCGATTCACAAGCAGCAATATCTCAGCTAAATTACAAATTTTAGTTTCTCACTAAACTATATTATCTTCTTGGATGTTCATAAACAATCTTGATTGCTCCAGTACAGGGAAAATATAACAATAATACTGATTTGGCAAGGGAGCCCTGAAGCTTTTGAGAAATAAGTGGTAACACAGGGATGTGAGGTTTTAGGTATATCTTTTTATCCTATAGTTTGTAATCTGAGGAGATGGAGTAGAGAGGAAACAAAAATTGCTATGGAAATATAAAAACATACTGAGTAAAACATGTACTTATTAAAATCATTTCAGTAAATTCCCCATAATGAGGAAAGTTTTTTCTCCCCTGTACCCTACAGTTTCCAGTTAAAACAGTTAACATTTAAAACAAGAGGCAAAATACCATAAACAAGCTGGTAACCAGGATTCATTCTCAAAAGCAAGTTTAGTGTACATTCTGTGATCATAACAAAATCACCCCCAAACTCTTATTTATTCTGCTGCACGTTAAAAGCCAATGTTCAGAATGGCAACATCAGTCACTATAAGATTTTCAAACCTCAGAAGATTTCATTATATTTATGGCATAATTTCCATAAAGAGATGAGAAAAACAATCTCAAATTCAATCAGGAAGATCTCAATAAAGCTTGAAATTAAAAATTCTTCCTGTGTAGTAATTGCTGAGGAGATCTTTCAGTTATTATGATATTCTATGTCATAAATATTTAAGTTTTAAGCTAATAGAGGCTTTTTTATTCCTAAGAACCTGTACTACTAAATACCAAATAATATATGCACACATGCATGCTCACAAATATGTGTATATATCAAATATACAAGTATTCTGTAGATGAATATATGTATATGAATACATTCAAACATATATTCTATATAACATTTATCAAACATTAGTGACTGGCATTTTTGCCTTGGAAACCCTGAGTTTCAGCAGACTTGAGATGTTGTATCAACTTTCCACCACCATAATAAAATACCTGAGGTAAACATCAACTTATAAAGAGAAAGTGTTTATTTGTAGCTCACGGTTTGGGATATTCCAGTCCACGACTGATTGGTCCCATGTGATGTAGCACATGGGGAAAGCACGTGGCGAAGCAAAACTGCTCGCCTCATGGCCAAGAAACAAAGACGAGGAAGAAGAGGAGGCCAGGATCCCACAATCGCTTTCTATGGCATGCCCCTAATGACCTAAAGTCCTTTTAATAGGCCCCACCTCTTAAAGGTCCCATCACCTCCCAAATCATACCACCCTAGGGACCAAGCCTTCAACATATGGGCATTTGGAGGACATCTGTGATCCAAACTCTAGCAGATGGTACATACCCAGTACCTTGAGAAGAGCCAAAAAACCACTTGACTTATCTAGTTGGATATGCCCACTAGAATTCATTCGTTCAGAAAAAACTGTATTGCCTTTCTGCATCCAGATGCTAGAGAAACTGTAGTGAGCAAAACCCAGGACTTGTAGTTTAGTGGCTATGCACTTGGTCGTTTAAACCCAGAATGAAGCCTCCTTCATCTGAGGAAGCCTAATCAGGCTAATTTCCCATCTCCAAAGCCTATACTTGGTTTCACATTTTTAGTTGTAAGTTTTTCTTGTAAAACATGTGAAGAAGCCAGGTATAATGGTGCACATCTAGAATCCGGTAGTTGGGAGGCTGAGACAGGAAGGATTGCAGGTTTGAGGACAGCCTCAGTAAGTAGTGAGACTCTTATCAACGTAATGAGACCCTGTTTAAAAATAAAAATAAAATAGGGCTGAGGGTGTAGCTCAGAGGTAGAATGCCCCTGCGTTCAATTCACAGTACCACACATACACCAAAAAAAAAAAAAAATGTGAAGAAACATTGAGCAATGTTTACACAGAGTGTAAGATTGGGGATGTGGATAAATGGTCACATCCAGAGACTGGCAGACAAAAAACACTTCCTGATGTGTCTGTTAAAAAGCAACGTGCCGGGCATGGTGGCACAGGCTTGTAATCCCAGTACTTTGGGAGGCGGAGACCGGAGGATCCGGGTTTGCGGCCAGCCTCAGCTCTCTCTCTCTCTCTCTCTCTCTCTGTCTCTCTCTCTCTACTTAGTGAGGCCTTCCGCAACTTCGTGAGACCCGGTTTCAAAATAAAGTATAAAAAATAGGGCCAGGGGTGTAGCGCGGAGGTAGAACGCCCCTGCGTTCAATCCAAATAGATGCCAAGAGGCACAGGAACACTTCTTACCATGAACTTCTACTAGTAACTGTGCTTTAATTGTGGACAGATAGGACTTTACTGCTTAGGAAGGGCTCTCAGACACAGCCCTCATCCTGTAATTTAGTAATGGAAGATGTTATATGTTTTACAAATCCAGAGATTGGGGTTTCAGTGGGTTTTCAAAGATCATACAGTATGTCAGATAACTGAGACAAGGACAGCTTGTACAGCAATCAGCCCACCTTGATTTCCTGAGCACTTTGGTGCCATTCCTTTTCTAGGCTTTGCTGGCTTAGCGTGGAGCTGTGACTCCCAAATATCTCACTCTAAAATTACCATAGTCATAGCTATTCTCATGTCCTGATGCTGAGAATTCTAGAATCAAGGTCCTGATCAAGAATATAGAGACAATGCGGATGAGTTACTGGAAATTCCAGCATTTGGATTTGAACTAGTGCCCAGGTCTTGACCTGCTTCATTCATTAACAAAGTAGGTGGCAGATTTCATAAGAGCAGGATGACGAATTGCAGAAACTGTTATCCTGGCTAAATTCCAAATCCAGCAATCATATAATGGCAATTTTCAAATGGACAAAATTAATACTTTAAAAAATAAAATCAATACCTGGACAAAACTTTCTCTGGATCGCAAAACCCACTCAGATGAATAACTCCATTCACCTGGTGTTGGGCCCTATATCAGGCATGAAGTATGGGGCAATGCTACATAAAACTTTGTCTGCAAGTTTGGCAAAAGAAATTAATGTTCAAGCCGGGCGTGGTGGCGCACACTTGTAATCCCAGTACTTTGGGAGGCGGAGACCGGAGGATCTGGGTTTGCGGCCAGCCTCAGCTCTCTCGTTCTCTCTCTCTCCCTGTCTCTCTGTCTTTCTGTCTGTCTCTGTCTCTGTCTCTGTCTCTGTCTCTCTGTCTCTCTGTCTCTCTCTCTCTCCTTAGTGAGGGCCTCCGCAACTTCGTGAGACCCGGTTTCAAAATAAAGTATAAAAAATAGGGCCGGGGGCATAGCGCGGAGGTAGAACGCTCCTGCATTCAATCCCTGGTACCGCAAAAAAAAAAAAAAAAGAAATTAATGTTCAACTAAAGAAGGAGGACAAAAGCATTAGTTTCTGAGAACAAGAGAAATGTATGCACACAGGCCTTTGAATTTCTAGGAACACTTCAAAATAAAGATCTAGACTGAATTTTCTTGACAATAACTTCTTTCATTCCAATATGATTATCTAGAATCATGCAGGTATATGAACTTAACCCTTGTTTAGTGGAGTTCATATAAAATACACTTGCAGACTGGTTATTTGGGAAGTTATTCTGTCACATGATTTGACAGTTAAAATTTAGAAAAATAAAGCTTATAGGCAATAAGATTGAAGCACCTTTGATGGTTGTCCTTTAAAGTGAAGAGATTTATTTATTTATTTTTTTTTAATGTGCTTTTATTGGTGCATTATAGTCTCATATCACAATGAAAGTCAAGTTGACAGTGACATACATGCTCACAGCACTTGGTGCACCCCCTCCCCTCCCCCCCCCAGTACAGAGTACTGAGATTAACGTTGCTATATTCTCATGTGTACACATGGTCGATGGTAGTAATTCCATTAATGAACTTCATTCTTCCCCTTCCCCTTCCCTGACTCTACTGAGGCTTCTCCACTATTGTCTGGAGACCCTTTTGTATCCCCATTACTCCCTAGCTTGTGCATATTAGAGAAAACATATGATCCTTCTCTTTCTGTGATTGGCTAATCTTACTTAACATAATGCTCTCCAGGTCCTTCCATTTTCTTGTAAATGATATTATTTTCTTTTTCTTTATTGCTGAGTAGAAGTCCATTGTGTGTATTTCCCATAATTTTGTGATCCATTTGTCTGTTGATGGACACCTAGGTTGTTTCCATAATTTGGCTATTGTGAATTATGCTGCTATGAACATGGGTATGCATAAATTGCTGTAGTTTTCTGGTTTCAATCCCTTTGGAATGATACCAATAGTGGTATAGCCGGATCATATGGTGGATCCATTCCCAGTTTTCTGAGGAATCACCACGTGAATCTCCATAGTGGTTGAACTCGTTTGCACTCCCACCAACAGTGCAGGAGAGTTCCTACTTCCCCACATCCTTGCCAACATTCATTGTTGTTTGACTTATTAATGATTGCCATTCTTATTGGGGTTAGATGAAATCTTAGAGTAGTTTTGATTTGCATCTCCCTGATTACTAATGATGTTGAACATTTTTTCATGTATCTATTGGCCATTTGTATCTCTTCTTTCGTGAAGTGTCTATTCAATTCAGTTGCCCACATGCACAAGAGTCAACATGAGATGGATCAAAGACCTGGAAGTTAGACCAGAGACTGTGAAATTACTAGAAGAGAGCATAGGTTCAACACTCCAACATATAGGCACAGGGAGAAATTTCCTCAATAAGACCTCCAAAGCCCAGGAAACTAAAACAAGAATTAATAAGTGGGATAGCATTAAACTAAAAAGTTTCTGCACATCAAAGGAAACCATCAAGAGCCTAAAGAGAAAACATATGGAATGGGAGAAGATCTTTGCTAGCTATCCTTCTGACAGAGGACTAATATCTAGGATATACAAAGAACTTAAAAGACTTTACACTAAAAAGACAAAAGTGAAGAGATTTAAATCAAATGTCAAAAGAATAGCTCTAGTTGCTTGTTTAAAGTCTGAAAATATGTGTAAAAGTGCTATTGCTTTTGGAGAAGTACTTTATATGCTATTTCTTGCTTTTGTGAATGCTTTACTATTTTCTAAACATTTTAACTTTTTTTCCACAAGAATACTGTGTGTATTAAGGAGCTATAATAATTCTCATTTATAAGAAGAGACTTTAACTCAGAAAAGATAAATATCATATCCAAGGACAAGATCTGCTCAAATTCAGGTCTTTGCACTACAAATTCAGTCTTATCTCTGTAGGCCTTATTTCCTTTAGATACAAAAATATCCCCCTCCCTCCAAATTAGGTGCTACCACTTCAAGCTGGTGTAATGGTATATATTGCTGCTGGGACAGCCAATAGTTGAAAAGCAGGAAGTAAGAGAATGTGACAACTCTGACCTCAACATTAATTATGCATCAAATAGTAAGAAGTGGGTCAATGGGAGAGCCAATGGCATTTGTATGTGGTGCACCACTCCCCTGTAATAGCTGACTTTTGTCTTGGTAGAGACATTCTTGCTTATAAATTATTTTCTTGGGAATTTAGTACTTGGTGTGATCCCCTCAGGAAGACGGAAGTCTGTGTAGACCTCAGAAGACTGACGCAGAATATTTTGTCTTCCATGATACTTACTTGGTGAAAGCAGCTCCGTGGTCCTAAGGATCCAGGTGCTATCTGATCATAGAAATGCAAACCGTGTGGGGATGAGTTTGCTCAAGATCCCTAGGAAATGGTGTGAGGGCAGCTACAGTTCAAATAAACTTATCTGATGCAGTTTGACAAGCAGCCCTACTTGTAATTCAATATGCTTCTCCCTTCGAATATAAATCAGGGCAAAGATATTTCAAATTGGACTGTGCATGCAAACATTTATAAAATGCACTGAATTCTATTAACTCTAACATTTCCCTCACTGTGATACTTGTTTACTCAGAGCCAAAGAAGATATTAAGGAGAAGCAAAAAAAAAAAAAAACAAAAAACAGTGAATCAAGGAGATTTGGTTCAGTTTAGAAGATGTTCCTCAACATGGCAGAAACAAACATTTGAACCAGAGGGAGAGAATAAGGTAAAGAATGATTCCTTGCTGCTTGTCATGAAAACACACACTTAGTCTTTTAGACTAAATTTTTATTATTTTTTTTTTTTTTTTTGCGGTACCGGGGATTGAACCCAGGGGCGTTCTACCTCCGCGCTACACCCCCGGCCCTATTTTTTATACTTTATTTTGAAACCGGGTCTCACGAAGTTGCGGAGGGCCTCACTAAGGAGAGAGAGAGAGACAGGGAGAGAGAGAGAGCTGAGGCTGGCCGCGAATCCAGATCCTCCTGCCTCTGCCTCCCAAAGTACTGGGATTACAACCGTGCGCCACCACGCCCGTCCTAGACTAAATTTAAGAAGAGACATTGTCTATATTTTTTCAACTTGCAGAGATATGCTAAACATATTAAACAAATCCAGTCCTCCTGCTCAAAATGTATGAAGTTTTGATTCCACTTTTAGGGATCTGCACAGAGTTGACATTTCTGTTTGAACTGAAAAGTTGTCTCCTGTAATTTTTTTTCTTCACTTATTTTATTCTGAGTCAACATGTCAACTTTGTATTCTAAATATATAATGCCCATACCACCTGTAGTACATGTGACAAAGGAAAAAAATTTGAAAGATTTAATTATGTTTATCATAATAAACGAAACAAAAACCTTCAAGATTATCCTTTAAGGATTTTTCAGGTTGATTGGAACTATACCTCATTAATGTTTTCTCCAAATATGCTATATGATTTGTCCAATTTTTCTATTTTGAAATGTACATTTCAGTATCCAGTATTTTACATAGTGCTACCAGTAAACTGATTCTGGATTACTGAAATCCCACATCAATCATACATCAGATCCTAACAACAATTTTCTTTAGGGGATGAACTTTTAATCCCCCCCCTTCTCACTGGTGTGGTTGAAGCTTTATTTCCCTTGCAGTATTTCTAGTACTTTCCATCTCTCTAGCTTTGGTGATATATATATACGTATATATATATATATATATATATATTCCATATATATATATAGGGAATTGAACCCGGAGCGGGGGTTGTACCTCTGAGCCAGACCCCTAGCTATCTTTTTTTTTCTTTTTTTCAGTACCAGGGATTGAACCCAGGGGTGTTTTACCTCCGAGCTACACCCCCGGCCCTATTTTTTATCCTTTATTTTGAAACCAGGTCTCACTTATTTGCGGAGGGCCTCACTAATTAGCTGAGGCTGGCTGTGAACCCGGATCCTCCAGTCTCCGCCTCCCAAATACTGGGATTACAAGCGTGCGCCACCATACCCGGCTCCCTAGCTATCTTTTTAAATTTTATTTTGAAACAGGGTCTTGCTAAGTTGCTGGGACTGGCTTTGGACCTGCCATCCTCTTGTCTCAGCCTCCTGAGTACTGAGATTACAGGCATGCATCACCATGTCCAGCTAATTTTTTTTTTTTTTTTTTGCGGTACCGGGGATTGAACCCAGGGGCGTTCTACCTCCGCGCTACACCCCCGGCCCTATTTTTATACTTTATTTTGCAACCGAGTCTCATGAAGTTGTGGAGGGCCTCACAAAGGAGAGAGAGAGAGAGACAGGGAGAGAGAGAGAGAGCGAGCTGAGGCTGGCCGCGAACCCGGATCCTCCGGTCTCCACCTCCCAAAGTACTGGGATTACAAGCATGCACCACCACGCCTGGCTCCAGCTAATATTAATTATGGTGCTTTTAATATTACCCAACTTCAGCCCCCCCTTCACATTGCTCCTGGAACATAAAAGACAAGGTCATGTTGCATCTCAGCTGAAACCTCTATTGGATCCCTCTTGTCCTCAGTGGAATTCTAAACTCCTAGAGTAATAAAAATACGAACCAGAGTTAAATGGTGTATGCAATTATCTAACAAATTTGTTAGATGGTTATTTGTCATTATAGTGGTACATACCTTTTTATTAATTTGTATTTCCTGGATGACTTATAATGTTGATAATCATTTCATGTGCTAATTTGCCACTCATCATATCTTTGGTAAAATCTTCAGATCTTTGATGATTTGTCTTCTGTTCAAAAACTTTTTTTTTGGTACAGTATTAAAGCATTCACTTTTTAAGAGCCAGCAACAAGGCAAAGATTCCCACTATCTTATCACCAGTTCTATTCAATATTGGATTGGAAAAACTAGCCAGGATATAGATCCTGGACAAGTGACAGAGGTACAAGTAGGGAAAAGGTGAACCCGCGAACCCCTAAATAAACAGTGTGAGATAATCAGTTGAGCAATGGAGTAGACAACAGAACCTGGATCCATTTACACAAGCCACTAAAATCACAGTATATGTTAAAATCAACATTATACTAAAATCAACATTAGATTGATTAAAAATTTTAAATTGGAAGGTAATTTTAGGAAAAAAAATCAGATACTATCTTTACAGCCTTGGGGCAGAGAAATATCTCAAAAGTAAATAAAAATAGTACTCATCTCAAAAGAAAAATAAAAGATCAATACAGTAATTACATTAAAATATGTTTGCTGGGCGTGGTGGCGCATTCCCCTAATCCCAGTACTTGGGAGGTGAGACAGGAGGATTGCAGGTTCGAGACTAGCCTTAGGAACTTAGTGAGGTCCTCAGCAACTTAGTGAGAACCTGTTTTTTTTTTTTTTTTTTTTTTTTTTTGCGGTACCGGGGATTGAACGCAGGGGCGTTCTACCTCCGCGCTACACCCCCGGCCCTATTTTTTTTTTATACTTTATTTTGAAACCGGGTCTCACGAAGTTGCGGAGAGCCTCACTAAGGAGAGAGAGAGAGAGAGAGAGAGATTGAGAGCTGAGGCTGGCCGCGAACCCGGATCCTCCGGTTTCCACCTCCCAAAGTACTGGGATTACAAGCGTGCGCCACCACGCCCGGCTTAGTGAGAACCTGTTTAAAAATAAAAATATAAAATAGGAGTGGGGGTGTAGCTCAGAGGTAGAATGCCTCTTGGTTCAATCTCTAGTACTGAAAAAACAAAACAAAAACTATGACTGACTCATTAAAAGACACTGTAAAGAAAGCGATTCAATTTGACACACAAACACACACAAAAAATCAGAAGACAGAAACAGGGAAAAATAAAGTAAAATCAACCCATTTCACTTATAAATATTGATGGAAAATTCTGATGTAAAATAGTAGAAAACTAAATTCAGTAATATATCAAAAGACAAATGCCCACAATTACTGTTCTTAAGATATTTTTATGAAGTACTGGCAAACATAATTTGAAAAGGTAAAAGAATCTGAGGTACAAAAATTGCAAATGAAGAGGAGAAATTATAATTCTCTATAGATGACGTTATTGTAGCTCTGGACAGTCTGAGTTAATCATCTAAAATTCAATTAGAAACAAAGAGGGTAGTTATTAATGTGGCTATCTTACCCTTTAACATAAAAACAATAGCTTTTCAGAGCCCAGTCACCAAGTGAGATAATATAAAGAAATTATTCCACTTATAATGTCGTGTACAAAGATAAAATACTTGGTCATAAACTTTACAGGAAATAATGCAGTAGCTATGTAATTTTTTAAAAACTCTATTTAGGCATACAAATGAAAACTTGAATAAATGGAGAGCTGTAACTTGTTCTTGAATAACGGGACTGGGTAAAGATGTAAATTTTCTTTAAATTAACATATAAATTTAGTAGATTCACAATAATAAATCATGTTAGTTCTAAAATCCAATAAAGAATAATAAAAAAGAAAATATGATTTTATGCTTACTTTCCTTCATTACTTCATTTATGTTTATTTTGAATCAATCTTCTCCTAAAACAAACACTAAGGGCATTAAAATAGAATATCTAATACCCTGCTGTTTTTTAAAAAATTCACTCTCTCTCTCTCTCTCTCTCTCTCTTTCTCTCTCTCTCTCTCTTTTTCTTCTTTTCTGGAGGGGTATTAGGGATTGAACCAAGGGGCATTCTACCCCCAAGGCATACCCCCAGCCCTATTTTATTTTTAATTTTGAAACAAGGTCTCACTAAGTTGCTGAGTCTTGCCAAATTGCAGAGGTTGGCTGCAAACCTGTCATCCTCCTTTCTTAGCCTCCCAGGTACCAGGAATACACACAGGTATGTGCCACCATGCCCAGCCAAAATAGAAATGCCAATAATAGTAATAATAATAAAAATGTGCATTCTACACTGTTATCAGTTTTCATTGGAAAAGTTGTGGCAGAAACCATAATCCTTTACTATCACCTTAACGTTCAAAGAGCAGGATGGTGTGGTCCTTTGCAGTCCAACATGAGGAATCCAGCAGACCATGCAAGATGGTTCTGTTCTCCAAGACAACTCCCCAGTGCAGTCCAGGCAGAGGATCTATCCACTGAGGGAAGGGATGGGATGAGCAAGTGGGTCTGGGTCTTCTCCCTGCTTGCTGCTCCTGAGGGGAAGCAACCTTTCCTTCTCAAACCCGTAAACTCCACATGCCAATCCTAGTTGATTCTTCTTCAGGAAACCTCTCCTCTCCATGGAGTCTTTGTCCTGTCTTCCTCTCCCCACCTCCTACCCCCAGACCTACTGCTTTTCTTTTCTCTATAGAACTCAAGTATACCTTCTGTCCTCAGTAAAGTGAAGGACGAAGAAAGAAATGCCACCCAACCAGTGGACCTGGGGTCAGGGGAGACAATCAGACTTTTACATCCTGAAGAGTGACTCCCTCCTCCATTTTCAGGACTCCCTCTATTGCATACTAAAAGTCTCTCTTTTTTTCCTACTTTAGTTTTCTTTATACAAAGCTTCCTTTTATTATTTGAGTTCAGTCTGTGCTTCTGGGAAAAGAAAAGTCCATGCCCAAGAAGAAGATGATGATGGATGTGTGAGAGTGAGAGAACCAAAGAGAACAAGAAAGCAAGTGCTAGCATCCGGGTATGGTGATGCACACTTGTAATTCCAGTACCTGGGAGGCTGAGACAGGAGGATTGCAGGTTTGAGACAATCCTGAGCAATTCAGTGAGACCCTGTTTCAAAAAATAAAATAATAAGGTGTAGGGTTGTAGTGTAGAGATAGAATGTCTCTGAGTTTAATCTCTAGCAACAGGGGGACAGAGAGAGAGAGACAGAGAGAGAGAGAGATAGGAAAATGCTTGCAAACATCATACTATAGACTTACTCAGAGGCAAGGAAACATGTGGTAAAGGCCTGGACAAGCAACCAGGCTTTAAGGAAGCACATGTCTTCCTCTATCACCTTCCTCCATTTTCTATTGCTGTAACAAAGTACCTTAGACCAAGAGAATTATAAAAAGTGAAAGTTGATTTAGCTCATGTTTCTGGAGGCTTCTAGGAAGTTCGAGACTGAGCATGTGCTCAGTTTCTGGTGAGGGCCTTCTTCCTGCACCATAACATGGTGGAGGGCAACACGTGGTGACAGGTGAGCATCTAACTCAGGTCTCTTTTCTTTTTGTAAAGCCATTGATGCCATCATGGGGGCCCTACCCTGACCATATCTCGAAGACCCCACTTCTAAATGCCATTAGCATGTGAATTTGGGGATTATGTTTCTAACATATGAATTTGGGGGGGACAGTTTCCAACCACAGCAACAGATTTGTAAGGCTCAGCAATAAATCAGGAGATAATCAGGTGGGCAAGGAGGCAAAGAGGACCTGAAAACCATGACATCACAAGAGAGACAAATCCTAGATAGAAAGCCAGGAGGTCACAGAGAGCAAAGGAAGGCAGAGGATACGGAGTGTCCTCCAACAGGCAGGGATGAAATGCATAAACCAAAGGCGAATTCCCACATTCTTTCCAGTTCATATTTGAAGCAGACACCCAGAGAAGCTCAGGAAATATATCAGCCATCAAGAGATCTACAAACCTGTCATCAAACAGATACACAAATCCTTTCCCTTCTTATTTCTATGTATTTTAAAATATTTAATGTTTCCTCTAAGAAGTTTAATAAAACCTTACTATGGATTTTTTTTTTTTTTGTGGTACTGGGGATTGAACCCAGGGGCATTGTACCTCCGAGTACAATTTATTTTGAGACAGGGTCTCACTAAGTTGTGGAGGGCCTCACTAAGTAGCTGAGGCTGGCCGCGAACCCGGATCCTCCGGTCTCAGCCTCCCAAGTACTGGGATTACAAGCATGCGCCACCACGCCCGGCTATGGATGTTTTTAAAGTTAAGAACTACTGAAAATACTACTAAAAAGTGAATGATTTCCCTATCTACCATCTATTTTCTCCAGTAAACTTAATCACTGGCACTAGATTCTTATGTATATTTTCAGAAAAAAAGAAATTTGAAGGCATGTATCGGTATTTATATAAAGAATGTATTTTATGCGTTATTTTGCATATTATTTTCTCATCTAATATTTCAATAAATTTGTTTTTAATTTTATAATTTTTAAATTTTATGTCATTATTATTTAAACTAATGCCCTTTGAGTTGTTTTATCTCATTTAAAAAGAAAAACCTTCCTCATTCCATTAATATAAAAGTACATTCTTCCATTTTCTTCTAGCACTTTTATACAATTGTTTTAGAGAATGCAGAGTGGAAAGATAGGTTTAATGTTAGCATTAAAATTGTCAACAATCAAATTAATTTTAAGAATAAGCATGAAATAAAAATCTAGATTGTTTTTCCTCCTTCACTGGCAACTGATTTAAATTCTAAGTGTATCAGATTCTAAATTATCTTATGTACCTATTCCGGACCTTTCAATAAGGTTCCATGAGTCTGACTATTTGGTACACCCATATAAAAACTATAGTATTGATACATTCTTATATATGACAGATTTGGCATAATCCCATGACTTTTTTACTTTCCACTTTAAAATTCTATTTCCTTAAAGGAGAAAAAAAGATGAGTAGACATAGTATAGAAAATTTTTAGGGCACTGAGCCCAGCGGCTATACCCCAGCCCTATTTTATTTTTTATTTTGAAGCAGGGTCTCACTAAGTTGCTGAGGGTCTTGCTAAGTTGCTGAGGCTGGCCTTGAACCTGAGATCCTCCTGTCTCAGCTGCCTAAGAACTAGGTTTACAGGTGTGCACCACCATGCCTGGCTTAGAATGCACATTTTTCTTGGCACTGTTGAATGTTACTGAGTCTTGTGCTCCAGGAAAGCAGACAGGAAATCATCCTACCCCTTGTGACACCCACAGCAAAGGCATCAAAAAGTAAAAATGGATAAATTGGACTACATCATTTTAAAAACTTCTGTGCATCAAAGAACATAATTAACAGAGTGAAGAGTCCCTCTATGGAATGAAAGAAACTATTTACAAATAATATAGGTGGTAAGAGGTTGATATCCAGAATCAATAAAGAATTTCTACAACTTAACAGCAAAAACAAACAACTCAACTTAGAAAAGACAAAGGACTCAAGTAGACATTTCTCCAAAGATCTACAAATAGCCAACAAGCTTGTACTCAAAATCATTAATCATTAGGGAAATGAAAATCAATACCCCAATGAAATTCCACCTCATATCCACTAGGATGGCTATTAAAAAAACAAACAAAAACAAAAAACATAAAATAATAGGTGTTGGTTAATATGTGGAAAAAGTGGAATTGACAAAGGTTTTCTCTTTGACTGGACTTCAGTCAGGTCCCTCTAAATCCTCTTCTCAACTAGACCCTGACCTTTGGCTTCTGTTTCCATCTTTGCATTGCACCTTTTGTTAGGAATTCTGCTAAGTCAGTTTAACAAGAATCCCCCACCCCCAATATCTGATCAAATTCTTTATTCAGCACCATCCCCCAGGTGATAACTGAATACCTTGGCTTGCCTTCAGCAAACATGTTGTCAGGTTGGTTTGATGTTTCTTCTTAATAATTTTCATCCACTCCTTGGCTATAAATCCCCACTTGCCCATGATGTGCTCAGAATGCTGAACAATTCTATAATAAGGCTTTTTTCCCTTTTGCTGTAGTGGTCAGATAAATTCTATTTTACTATGTTAGCCACTGTCATCTTGTTTCCGTTAGCAGAGTCCCTGTGCACTTCTGGTGGGGACATAAAATGGTACACCCTCTGTGGAAAACAATATGAGGTTCCTGAAAATGTTAAACGTAGAATTACCATATGACCCAGTGGTTCTACTTTACCCAGAAGAATTGGAAGCAAGGTTTCAAAGAGATTTGTGCATCCAGTTTCACAGCAGCATTATTCACAGTCATCAAAAGGCGGAAGCAACCTAAGTGTCCACCAATAAGAGAATGGGCAAGTAAAATGTGGTTCGTTAATTTCATGCAGCCTTAAAAAGAAATTCGAACACATCCTTTTGATGATTGTGATTAAATAATGAACTGAATTGTTGTCTCCTCTTAATCTGGACAAGATAAATCCAACTTGAGTCTGGTTTCACCCCTCCCCGTACACCCCTAGACCTTGACCTGCCCTTTGGTTGAAGTAAGCATTGGAACTTGGGACCACTCCTCCTTAAGGCTCCTCCTCTAAAATGGCCTTACCACGCAGAAAAAAACAGCTCCCGGTCACTGACTCTCCAGTCACGCCACCTGTTCACTCAATTTCCTGCTCCCAATTTTATTTATGTATTTTCTTTATAATTTTATTGATTCCATGTGATTATATATCATAGTGAGATTCAAAGTGATGCAAACATACATGCATACATCATTTGGTGTATTTCCCTTTGCATACCCTCTGTATATCCTGAGCCCAATTTTTGCTAGCTTCTTTTGTTTGATCCTCCCTGTAAGAGAAAAATATTTTTTGCTTGACCTTTGAGAAACTTATAGATACTACTCTTAGAGAATTCTCCCTATTGCAATAGACTTTCAAATATAATCTCTCTTTACCTAAGTCCAGATTTGTTTTTATTTGACACTTGCAAAGGATGAGAATAACGTTTGTCCCATTTAACATATGGAATATAGTGAAATGATATTTAATGCATGAATTGTTTATATACAGTAGGTAACACATATAATTGGAATATGTGACTCTATTTGTGTAGTATATGTATGCATATTTAAGGGTGCTGGCTAAACTTCATTGTATTATTTTCCTAGGGTATTTTAATTTTTCTTTATAAATATTTTATTTGCAAAACTGCTATTACTATTTTTATGGGCTGTCAGGTAATACTTTTAAATTGAAAGTTTAGTTCAGGAAACTATTAAATTGAGGTCTCAAACGCCTGTATAGGAGATAAAATTGGGATCACCTGGTTTGGCTTTCTGTATGAAATTTTATGCCTAGCTCATCCGAAAGCTGCCACATCTTTGTTTTTAGTCTATGAAATTATGAACTGAGAATCAAAAAGATCTTCTTTGTAGTAAAAATTAACATTAATCTACAACTAGTACATCCTAGAAGGGCTCTGATTTAAGTTCATAATGTTTTTAAATGATTTCCTTTTGATTTTCAAGTTGCAGTTGTGTGCGAGCCTTCTGTCAGAATTCCATGAAGGGAAATTATGATAAATTAATAACCACAATAATTAACCGAGCCAACATTCTTACCAAGAGCACAGCCACTGATATAGTTTAAGGAGATATTAAAATAGCAACAGATTTTCAAGGTCAAATCTAAATATTTTTATACTAGAGAGAGGCCAATTCTGTATTTTTCCTTTCTCTTGCTTCCTCCCCCCAACATCTTTCTAAATTTAACTAGTAATTTTGAAGAAGTTATACTGCTCTGCTGGCACTGAATTTGGTATCTAGAAAAACAGAAGGTCTGTGTCTTATAAGATCTTTTTATTTTTTATATTAAAATTTCCATACATTCACTCTCTCATTTACTGAGCTGTAGGTGACAAAGAGTGGTACAAGATAGTTGTACACAGAAATACCCTCTGCAGTGACTTTTTCTTTTTGTGTCCACCCTAGTTCTATCTCAGACAAATATTGCAATTCCACACCCATCCATTCTATGCATTTGACCGACTTTGTCTATTTATTAGCTTTCTGGTGCCTTTATGTTCTTATGTGAAATATGCATGAATTTCAGGGTTGTGCCTTCTCCCTATTTTCTCTGTTCCTAGGTCCTAGGTTAACTAAACTCATTTACATTGAGAAAATTCTAATCAGGGAGAGTTGATGGTACTTTCTGGAAAATCAGCAAAAACTTCTTTTTCTCTGCTCTTGATTTGGGCTTTATTGGCTGAAACATAACTAGTGAATTTTGACATTATCAGTTTTAATCCCCTTGCTCCCTAGCAGAAGAAATTAGGACAAGGGAAATTTAACATTCGTCTCACTCCATCTGAGTAACAGAGCAAGGGTCTAGCTTCCTGGTCACAGCTCAGGCCTACATGATTGCATTGCCTCAGGTTTGAACCAGCTAAAAGTCAGGCACTTTGCATAAAAACTAAATCATTGGTCTTTCCACTTTGCACATGAGACAGTGGGAGAGACTGAACTTTAGATAGAAATAACTAGATATCTGGATTCTCTTGATAGTGCCAGATTCTAAAACTGTGATACTGCGATAGTTTGGTCTTATTAGGTGATACCCAAGTACAAAGAGATGAACTACAAGACCTTTTGCTGAAACCAGATCACTTTGCTATTTTATGCTGTTTGTTTATTACTTAATGGCTTGGACCATTTCAATTACAGTTTCCTAACTGGAAACAAAGCATACTGATTGGCTATCATCACTTTAGCCATGATGTCAGGCAGACAGACTGCACTGGGAGAAACACTTGGTGCCCAGCTTATGTGAAATCAGCTTTCAAAATTATGCAGAACTATCATGAACAGTAGCATTGCAAACTATAGGGCCTGTTTGTCAGAGGAGCACCATATATAAATAATTAAGTATAAGAAAAGCACACCTTCCTTTTGATAATGAAATTTGCATGATGAAAGAGGAACCCCAGGTAGAAAGTATGGCTCTGGAAATTTGGACTGCCCCAGGGGGCTGTGTGGCCACCATTTATTAGTTCTAGGGGCTGAATAGGGACAGGAATACTTGGTTGCCCTTTCATAAAATAATGCATGGGTGTGCTTTTCACCCTTTCAAAAAACAGATCTAAAAAAGTAGATTCCAAAACTGTGTTTAATTGTCAAAACTATCTTAACTTTTTTTTTCCACTGTGCTTGCCTATGACCTGAAAAATTCATAGTAATTATACACTTGTATTTCAAAACAATCACATCCCTTGAAATCTCATAGAAACACAGCAGAAAATTCCAAGAAATGTCTGACTTGGGTGATGGTGAGCTTAAACACAGCAGACAGAGTTCAGATGCCTCATTTCAGGCCATCTCTGGGCTTGCAAAATCTGCCTGTGTGTTCATTTCTCCGGGAGACCCTTTCTGTTCTCGCATCTATCGCAGTGTGTTGTGATAAATAATGCAGTACCTTCCCAACAGCTTCCTTAGCCATACGAGGGGTACATTTGAAAAAGAGAACAAGCAGACACAGAAATGGAAATTAACCCCAGGCCTGCCAGCCTCCATCAGGAATAATGGCGTCACATAATTCCAGGGTTAAATGAGAAGTAGGTGCCTTTTTTACAGAGTTGGGCTCTTTGTCCTTGCTTTAGTGTGTCATTGTAGCAACTGTCATGTAAGGTTAATGACAGCCCCTCATTACCCTTGTCAAATATGTAATAATGTGGCCCAACACCGGGTCTGAATGGCTTCTGCTTGTCAGACCCCTATGTTTTGCCTAGCAGATGGTCACTGTGTTTGGAGAGGCCCTTGCTCAGATCCATCACACTGGTATCCTGAACACGTGTGTGCGGGAAGCGTTTTCCCCCAATGGGACAGTGTGTGGCTAGAATACTAATTGGGCACAGCAAGACAACTGCAGACTTCACCCTCCCTCCTCTCCCCAAATCCCTGTTAGTTTTCTGTTAGGCTCCAGGGGGAAATAGAGCAGATAGGACCTTTCTTGCTTCTCTCCTTCTATAATTTCTGGAGAGACACACCACTTTTCAGCTGTGATATGCACCCATTTTCAACCCCTCTATTTGCATCACTTCAGATGCAGCACCCATGAGATTTAGTCACATTCTGTTACCAGAGATGTGGAAACCAAGGGAGAGAAAGCCTCACTGAGGGAAGGGGTGGAGGGCAGTGTTGACTACAGTCCAGGTGGCAGGGAACCACAATCCCAGCCATGACCTTGTGCAAACTCGCTTCCTCTGGTCTTGGTTGAACTCCAGCCTGGAAGGTCCCCTGGCTGCACCTGAGATGAGATGACACTCAAGGTCACTGGATGCAAAAAGGATTCTCTGACCTTCCTTGGGGATTCTCCAATGAGTTTTGGTTTCTCACCCTCAGTGAATTTTTCTTTTCTTTCTTTCTTTCTTTCTTTCTTTCTTCTTCTTTTCTTTCTTTCTTTTCTTTCTTTCTTTCTTTCTTTCTTTCTTTCTTTCTTTCTTTCTTTCTTTTTCTTTCTTTCTTTCTTCTTCTTTTCTTTCTTTCTTTCTTTCTTTCTTTCTTTCTTTCTCTCTCTCTCTCTCTCTCTCTCTTTCTCTCTATTTCTTTCTTTTTTTTTTACATAGGCTGTTTCTGTTTATTTTTTGTTTTCTCTCTCTCTCTCATATTGGGGATTGAACCCAGGGGCCTTCTACCTCTGAGCTACATCCCCAGCGTTTTGTATTTTGAAACAGGATCTTGCTAGGTTGTTGAGAATCTTGCTAAGTTGCTGAGGCTGTCCTCGAACCCAAGATCCTCCTGTCTCAGCCTCCCAAGTACTGGGATTACAGGTGTGTGCCAGCATACCTGGCTTCTTTTGCCTTTGATTGCAGGTACCCTACCTTAAAATTTTTTTAAATATTGTTTTATTCAGCTACATTCTTGCTAAAAATCAAAGCACTACTTCTTTGGCCTTTCTAAGCCATGGGGATTATTTCCTTTGAACATCATAGAAATTATACTGTGTAATTATACTGCGTAATTATCATTTTGTAATCATACTTTTGTCTCTCAACAATTATGGTGTTTCTAATATGTCAAGTATTACTCTAAAATTTAGGAAGAAAAAAGGCAAAAATTTTGGTCTATAAACACTATTTAGTGGTAGAAATATGCGGACAGGTAAATCTTATCATTCAAACTTGTTTTTTTCTACTCCATACTTTGCCCAATCTGATTCAATCATCTTTCCATTATTATCTCCAAATCTTACCATCTACCTTCAGGAATTCTTGCTCTATACTTTGCATCCTTCCCTGCATTCCTGAACTTATCTCTGAGTGCTGACTCCTCTTCCTGAATCCTTAATTGGCACCTAGCTGTCCCAGAAACATATCCCTTCCTTATTAGTAGTTCATTGCTTATTTTCTCATATAATGACTCAGGGCTGAGGTCTGGAGTTAGTGTCTTGATCTCCATGACTAATTTAGGGTCATTATTTCTGTTTCACCTTTTAAAAAATCAGACTCCATCTTACTGCTTTTAACTGTATACCATCTGGTAAAACCACCTGTCCCTTCTCATTGTGTGGTCCGTTAATCTCTTGGTAAGCAGTTCCTCATCTACTACCAATTTAGGATCACACAGAGCCACAGAGATGACCTCTCCCACACCCTGACCTCTCAGGCTCTTGACTGCTTATCCTTAGTGGTTCTCTGCGTTCCATCTCACAGATACACATGGAAGCCTGGGGCCACACCACTTCAAGGAGCTTGTACTTGGACGATGGGACCTCATTTTAGTGGTTTCAGTGGCAAACGAATGTAATCTCTTTTATGATTTTAAAAAATCACTTGGTATGCACTGTGGACAATAAATGGAGAGTTCCAAAATAGGAGCAAAGTGCTGGGCAAGAACTGTTTGGGAGAGGGAGATGGGGAGAAGATGAGGTATACAAGAGAGGTCTTTTGGGGCCAGCTTACTAGAGACACAGTAAAATTTCTGGGCCATGTTAAGTACCCATTTGAAATGGTGTCTATACAATTGAAGGAAAACCTGCCTGGCCAGTTTATAATTTTCCCCAGTGACAATCAACTGCTCATATGTAGCCACAGGGGAGACAGATGGTTGGATTTATCCTGATTTGGGGTTTTGCCAAGAAATATTGTGGATGGAAAATATGGTGGATGAAAGCAGGGGCAAAGCAATTGAGGGATTTTACAAGGGAGTGATTATGATGATTTACCACTGAATCCTCACTGGAAAAAAAGCGAGTGGAGCCAGGAGAAAATAAAAAGGCAAATAGATGGTGGAAACCTATGTATTGATGTCTCCAGGGTACATTTCAACAAGTGAAGTAGGAGGAAGATGGTGCAAGGAAACAGATCATTTTTTTCTGTATGTGGCAAACCCACGATGAGACAGTGGGGAACAAGGGTCTCTATGAAAGAAGAATCGTCTGGTTAATCATTGTCTACTCAACATATAATAGAGCTATTGCCACATATCAGGAGTTTAGTAATTTTTTTAACTGAATAAAAAGTGTTATAAAGGAACTAGCTGCTTGGTCTGGGAAAATGGGGAAGGGTGAATGATAGAATTATCCATGAAAGAGAGTCTGTGAGATGGTTTAACAAGGAAAGAAGGAAATGAGATTTTTGATAGAGGGAACATCCCATAAAATCATGGAGCTGTGAAAAACCTGGTATGTCAGTGGAAAGATCTATCTCACTATGGTAAAATATGCAGGTCCTAGGGGAAAAATATGAGGTGGTGGTGGGCAGAATAAATACCCCCATATTAGTCCCCTTTTCCACTGCTGTGACCAGTATACCTGACAAGAAAAACTTAGAGGAGGAAAGCTTTATTTGGCTCACAGTTAGAGGTTCAGTCCATAGTCGTCTGGCTCCAAGACAGAAACATCATATCAGCAGGCATAGTATAGTGGAGGAAAGCTGCTCATGCCAGCCAGGAAAGGACCATACCTGTACAGTGCCCAAGGCCATACTCCCAGTGACCTACCTCCCCCAGTCACGCCCCAAATGCCTACAGTTACTACTTAGTATACATTCGAATTATTAATCCATCAATGGTTTATCTATAGTTGAGATGAGAACCCTGATTCAATTATTTCACCTCTGAACATTTTTGCATTGCCAACGCATGAGCTTTCCCAGAGGACATATCCAAACCATGACAT
The DNA here is from genome assembly GCA_004027185.1 of Glis glis. Classification (NCBI taxonomy): domain Eukaryota; kingdom Metazoa; phylum Chordata; class Mammalia; order Rodentia; family Gliridae; genus Glis; species Glis glis. Next base: position 135,109 of record PVJS01000223.1, read on the forward strand.
GCTTCCCCCCACAAAGCTGTCCACATTCAAATTCCTTGAACTGTGAAGCTATGTGGGAAGGAGAATGAAGGTTGCATATATATATGTAAGTTTGCTAAACCAGCTGAGCAGAAAGCAACTGAACTTTCTAGCTGATTCCAATGTCATCCCAAGGGCATGGTAGTGGAAGAGGGAGGTAGAAGAGTCAGCCTCAGAGTGACTTGATTTGACAAAGACTCAATGGTAGTTGCTGACTTTGAAGAGGGAGAAGGAAGCCATGAGCCAAGAAGAAGCTGGAAAAAGCCAAGAAATGGATTCTCCCCAGGATCCCTTTCCAGAGTGGAACACATTCTCCTCAGAATCCCTTTCCAGAGTGGAACACATTCTCCTCAGAACCCATTTCCAGAATGGAGTCTCCTCAGATTCTCCTCGGAACCCATTTCCAGAAAGGAACACAGCCCTGCTGACACTGATTTTATCCCAGTGAGACCCATTTCAGCCTTTTCTCCTTCAAAACAAATGGCAAGTGAGAAAGTTTTGTTGTTTTAAGTCACTAAGTTTGTGGCAGCTGGTTCCAGCAGCAACAGGAAATGAATACAGAAAGGAAGCTAAGTCTATAAACTGAGGGTAGACTACGAGAGACTTGTTACAAAGTTTAGCAAAGCAGGGAAACTGTGGGTATTTCCACAAGAGGAAACAGCACAGTGAGCTTTGTTTAATGGGAAGGTCTCTCTGTATCCGTGTGGGGGCCTGGTGCTCTGGAGAAACATGGGAACAGAGGGACCACCGTGGAGACTTCTAAAGTAAACCATGAAAATCAGAAAGTAGGCCCTGAAGGCATTTTTACCATCATGAATTTTTTTATTTAGCTTTATATTTTCATAAACTTATGTTTAATTTTTTCAATCTAGACTAATCATTTCTGAAAACGATGGCCTTAAAAAGTCCTGACTTGTGGCTTCCTGAGTTCCTAAAAGTAGCTGCTCAGTAAATACTTGTTGATCTCATAGTGGTGGCCTCCCTTCTCTGGATCTGTGTGAATTCCTTAGACAAACTAGGAAGGGATAGTGTGAGGAACACCGCCTGTCAATCATTCTTTCACGTAACTGTCAATCAGGCTCCATGTTCCACGACTATGGTTTCCCCAGTCTGTGAAGCCGGCATTATAGTAATTCCTGCTCTCCAAATTTCAAAAATGAATGAGACCAACTTGAAAAGAACATTGATTATTGGGAGAGGCAGCCCTCGTTCTGAGGCCCTTCATTCAAAGCAGAATCCTCGAAACGCCATTGATCATGCAACATCTGCCTATCTAACTGGAGCTCCACTGAAATCACTGGGATCTTAATTTTCATCTGCTTTTGGAGAGGGTGTGATAGAGGATTAAAAAAAAAGCTGTGTGGCAGTTTGGTTTGTAGCTGCTTTCTTTCCCCCTTGTCTAAACTACTTAAAAAAAACAAAACAAAACAAAAACAGGGACAGCTGTGGAATGAGCCAGTTCAGCAATCTGTTTCTTGCCTATCATCCTGCCCCACTATCTGTGTGTTCCTCTGGGAAGGAATCCTGGGGACTAGATGGCAGGAAATCACCAGCAGCCTCTAGAGCTTCTTGGGGAGCGGGGATGGGTGGGGAAAGCACAACATAATGTATAAAATGCAGCTGTAGAGCAAGTTCCTCCCTGGGGCTCATCCTAGGAAGCCGGTCTTCCTCCCTGGGGACTAGGCATTTGGAATTAATTGTTCCCGTTTTATACAAATACTTCACTCAGAGTGAAAGGAATAAGGTACTCTAATGAAACCACAGGCCTCCTCTATAAAGATGAGCATGAATACCGCCACACGTGTCCCAGGGAAATCATGCAATATCAGGTAGCGTGCAAGCCAATGATCAAGTGTCGTCATGACAGCAGTTTTCCGGATGATGGCACTGTCCCTTGTGAGGCAGCACTATGGTTTCGGTGTGTGCATCTGAGACCTGCAGGGTGTGTGTTGCCGCTTTGGGGCACACCTGCCTGCAGTGTCAGCTAAGCTGGTAAGCTCACAGTATTCTGGTCACACTGGATGATTCTTCTCTAGAATGAAGTCGATCTCTGGTCCTTTTTGTCCAGAGTAGAGGGAGTCAGCTTTTAAAATGCAAACTGTATATGTGTCATCCATTCAACTACTCCAAAACTTTACCAGCAAATAGTATCCTAGCATCTTCTTATGACCTGCTGTATGGCTCTTGATACTTTGGGCCCAACCCATTTCCTAGTCTTAATTTCCTTCCTCCTTTGTTCCCATGACAACCCCCATGTCCTGATCCCCTGTTCTCCTTGTTTTGTTTTTTGACCTGGCATTCTTCCTGGTTCCCTTCTTCCCTCAAGAAACCTATTCCTTCTTCAAGACCCTCCTGAGATGCCATCCTTTCCATGAATCCAGAAACAATGTTTTAATGCCCCCTTCTCACTGATGCAGTCAGATTAAATTGCTACTGTTCCCAAGCCTTTACACTGCCTCATTTACACTATTATTTTTAGCACCAACTCCACAGTTTGATTTGTGTAATTTGTGTTTTTGTGCATCCCTCCCACTGGAGTCTGTGAGTCCCTTGAGGATTGGGGGTCCTTTCAATTTTGTGTTTGCAAATCTCATAGAGACCAAGATGATGCCAGAGACATAGTTGGTTCAAGGCATGTATGCGGCGGGGAAGTAGATCTAAGTCAATTCCCAGGCCCACCAGCTAACTCTCTCCTGTCCTCTGAGAATACATCTCTCCTTGGAATGAGTGATCCAAGGAAAGGCAGGAGGGGCTGCCCTGAGTGACAGCAGCGCATGGAAGGCGCCAGAAAGGGTCCAGGGTGTGGCTCGCAAGAAGCCTGCAGATAAGGGGCTGCTTGTGCTTTGATTTCTCAGTGGTTCAAACGCTGCTTGAAAGAAAAAAAAAAGGGGGAAGTCAGTACATTTAAGACAGAATGCAGTATTTTCCGCCAGCAGGAACTGAAAAGGTATTGCTTCAGGTATTCCTCCCCTTGAAGGTCTATCAGCTTTTGCATTTACAAATTGATGTCAAGTAAGTTTCCAGGCTGAGTTTGGAGGCATTCGTTTTTATCCATTATGTGCTATCTGGAGAGCAGGAAACATTATGTCAAAGTCATGTGCCTGTGTTCATTTTTGTCCGCTTTCTAAGGAGAGAGGCACTTACCAATTTGGGTACGAGGGTTAAAAAGAGCAAGATAATAACAACAAGCAACAATTGCATAGCAATTTGCAGCCCACGAGCCCTTCAATCTGCTATTGCATTTAACCCTCAAGACAATCTTATGAGGCTGGTATTATTGCCCCCACTTTGCAGAGGAGGAAACTCAGGCTAATGATGTTTAAGTGACTTGTCTAAGGTTATATACAAGCACCAAGACTGACAGAATGCTATTTATTCAGAGTAACATGGAGTGAACTGAGCTCCAGTATGATTAGACTGGAATTTTCTCTATAATAATATGCAACCCTTACTGACTGCCGACATTGTAGGAGATGCTGTTCTGAGGGCTTTACATGTATTTACTCATTTAATCTCCAAACCACTGCATGAGGTAAGAATCGCTATTACTCCCCTCATTTGGTTTTACAGATGGGAAAACTGAATTCCAGAGAGGTTGAATACCCTTGGTCTTGCTCACAGAACGAATGAATGACAGAGTCTAGGTCTGGAGAGAGGCAATCTGTCCCTCAAGCCCATTCCAACCACATCCTATCCACCCACTGTATACACTGTCTCTGTCTCTGGGGATGTGGTGCCAACGTAAGGTGGTAACTCTGAGTGATAATGCAATACTTTCTTAAACAAATACTTAGTGTTTTAAATGTAAGACTTAAAACATCTTAGAGACGTCATAAGTGGTGAGGCTGCGAGTCCTTTCCTTGTTCTCAGGCATGACCAGACTCCTCTTATCTCTTGGATCCCATCTCCTCTTTTCCTCCTCTCCCCCCTCTCCTCCCTCTCCGCCCTCTCCCCCCTCTCCCCCTCTCCCCCCTCCTCCTCTTCTTCTTTCCCTCCTCTGCTCACCCACTTCCCAGAATAGCACACAACACAAACAAGGGGTTTAGGAAAATGTCTGTCAAATAAATAAAAATAATTCCTTCAATGTTCATCTATCAGTAGCTGGGGAAAATAATCCTATGGAGCAGTTAGAGAACCAGATTATGTATTTATTCCAAACTCCATCTCTGCACCCAAGATAAAACATGCTTTTCTTCTCTCTCTCATTTTTTTTTTCCTTGCCAGCTATTTCTATTTGCCTTTTTGGTCTCAGCTTAGACGTCACTTGCTCTAAGGGCTCCCCACATCCTCACCCCATCCAGTCTGGTGTAGATGCCCTTTAAGGGAATAGATAGCTCCTCTATTTTTACCTTTGTATGATATTTGCAATATTCCTAACAATTTCCTCTCTAACATTATTCATGCAAGCACACACACACATGCAAACAGATTGATTTCCATAGAGGCAAGCGTGGCATGTTTCATTCATGTTGTTTTTTGGGGAGACTGGCATTGTAGACATTTATTAGGTATTTGTTGGAAGAATAAATGAATGAGTGAATCAACTTTAGCAACAGTCACCCAGGGTGTTCATTGATTAATAGGAATGTAGAAACAAAACATTTTATTGTAGATCAAAAGTCAGTTATTAAAGTCCCCTCAAAAAAGTTATCTAATGCTTAAAGGACCAACACCAAATAGCAACACCAAGGTCCCTCCACTTCATCTTCTTCTACTTGGAAGGGCTCAGAGAGAGGTTATAGTGGCTTTTGATTCTTATTGTTACCTCCTATTTTGAGGTGTGTTTTTATTTGTTTGTTTGTGTATTGTGATTTGCTCTACCCTGATATGGCTTGAGGTTGGAAATGACACCTAGTGCTGCTGGGGATTTTTTTTACAGTTTATATATGAAGAAACTGAAAGTGGTTACACATACCAAACAGGTCGTCTCTTCTTGATCAAAATTTCTAGGTTATTTCCCTCCATGAGTTCTTTTATTGTCATTTTTTAGAACTTTTTGTTGTTGTTGTTGTTGGAAGGACAAGTAGAGATGTCGAAGGATGATGGAGGAAGCCACGCCTTGCTGTGACCTCTAACAGGGCAAATAAGTTAGCAGATATTTAGCGGAAATTTTATCTTTAATGCTTCTGACTTTGCAGTTTATTATCATTTCAACTATATTAATGTGTTAAAATTTAGAGAGAAGGAGATTTAGAAGGGACTCCAGACAAAGAAGATGAAAACTTTAGATGAACAAAGAAGATGACCTAACTGAGGGAGTTGGGAGGGGGGTGGAGGGAAACACACTAAAGCGCATGAGGTATATATCCAAACTTATAAAATTCAAATCACTGTGCAAAACATTAAAGGGAGGGAACGGGGAGGGAATGGGGTGGGATTCGAGGGAGGGCTAAATGGGCAATGTGTGCATGTATGATTCTTCTAACCTGACACCTATCAAAAATGTATAATTGCAATGCACCAGTAAATGGATATAGATAAAAAAAAAGATTTGTAAGGGAATACTTTACTACTGTTCCCCTGCAAAGCCTGGGAGCTCAGATGCTAAAGAAGCTAACTACATAGGCTCCTATTTCTGGCACTTGCTTAACATGGGAAGGCTTGTTTGCATTTAAGTGGTCAATATGGGGCTTTTCTTGACTAAGCAGTACTATTCATAAGATTTCCAATGGATAGATGGGTATTTTAAAACAACAAATGTATTTTTTTATTCTTTGAAATGATATGACAGTTTTTGAGGCTAAGTTTATTTTCTAAAATAAAAAGTGTCCAGAATCCTTAAAAAAAATTATTTACCTTGGTTTACGTTTGTGTGTGTCTCACTCTTTTAAACTCTGAGTTTGAAAACGTACCTGGATTGACAAAATCCGTTTCCTCACAAGCCACCGACATTGTGTTCCATCTCATGGTGTATGCTGTCAAGGTTTTTGCTCAGAAGGTTTGCTTCTGAAGAGACTTTTTGTTTTTAAATCAAAACCAACCTGTAATATTGGAAAAATTGTGATTTAGAGTGGCTGTTTAAAAACAATGTCACTATTTGTCTTATATTTTAAATTGATCTCCAAATAGATTAAATTAAATTTAACTTATTTTCATAGAAATGCAATTTTTAACATTAAGCAATAATTTATCAATCTATAGAGATTTCTTATTTTCAGTTATAGGATTACTTGAAGTTTGGTCTTTTCTAATAATACATATTTTATAATTTTCTATATATATGTATTTTAGAAATCTATGCTACTCACATAGACCCAAGTAGAGTTTTACTTATGAAGGACTATTATTATTACTATTTTTTTGTGGTACTGGGGATTGAACCCAGAGGCATTCTACCTCTGAGCTACATCCTCAGATCTAGTTTATATTTTATTTTGAAACAGGTTCTCAGTAACTTGTGTAGGGTCTCACTAAGTTGCTGAGTGCTGGCCTTGAACCTGGGATACTCCTGTCTCAGCTGTCACCATGCCCAACTGTGAAGAATTATTTTTAATAAAATATTTTCCATACCAGATTTTTACAGATGTTTATTTATTTAAAGATAATTTCATACTATAGTATGGTATACTAGTGGAAAACCTGAAATTGTGTACTTACTATCTTTTTCCTTCTTTATATTTTTTAAATTGGTGCATCAGTCAGCTTTTTATCACTGTGGCCAAATTACCCAACAAGAACAACTTAGAGGAGGGAAGGTTTATTTGGGTTCATGGTTTCAAAGGCTCTGTCCATGGTGGGCTGACTCTAATGCAAAATCATTTGAGACTGGGCTTTAACACATGAGCTTTTTAGGATATACTCCAGATCCAACCATAATAGTCAGCTTATATTATCTGATTGTGTAACACTCTTTGACTTTAAATTCTAAAAAGGTTTTAGGAGAAGAAGGTGACAGAACCGCTCATTGTCCCCAATATTTGTTCTTTTCTTCATATTTATCAACAAAGTCCCATCATTCTTTATTGACTGTTGTCGATAAAGACCACATTTCCAAGGCTCTTTAATGGGTGCGACCAAATGACCATGTTGTGGCCAATAAGAGGTAAGTAGAAATGTAATATATGTGACTTCCATAAAATGTTCTTGAGGGTAAGAGACAGTTCTTTGTTAAAACTCTCCTCCTTCCTTCTGGTTATAATATGAGCAGGAGGGCCAGATCTCGAACAGCCCTTTCTGAATATTAGGTAAAATAATAGGATGAAAGTATGTAGCACAATAAGGTAGAAGGTAAATCTACCCACTGCACTTGAACTGCCCATGACTGGACTTTGTTTGCCTGAGATAGTAATGGACTTTTGTCCTATTTAAGTCATATTACACAGTATTTTTTTTGCATTATTTAAACCTAATCTTAAACAATACAAGAAGCTAGACTGGCTTTAATGAGACTTTGATAGGTGGGTATTCAGAGTTGTGTTGTGAAATCATTTGTCCTTGTGGAAGTCTTGGAGATGGATTCATGGGTGGCTGTGACCCCCACCCTGGGACTAGTGTGAGGTTGGGGCATCTGCTGTCCTGGTTTCCATAGTGAGAGTTGTCAGTTGCTCTCCTAGGAGATGTATACAGGCAGAATATTTGTGTGCAGTGGCCTAGCATTAAGGGTAACATCATCTGCTCTCTATGAAAGGCTTAGTAAAAGAGTTTCAAAGGTGAAGTGACCTGCATATTTCTAATCATCAATGTTTCATATTTGTATTTTGACCATAAATATGTCTGTGTTTGACCTAAAAGCAAAGATAAACCTTCACTCAAATTCCAATAATTACCTAAGAACATCTTAAAACACTTAGTAACATTATTAAACTTTAGTTGATATTTGAAAGTGATTCCAATGGCATTTGTTTGAAAAGGGGATTGAAAAATTATTTAGAAAGAAAGCTTATTAACACGGTAGGAGAATTTTAGACAACTGCTTCAGGGGTTTTAGTTCTGCCTTTGATTCTTTGATGGGAACTGCCTCCTTAAATCTAATGGATTAGTTTTATTTTGCTTTGCTTTTCTATATATTTTATCTTAAAATACAGTGAGATAAAATAAGCTAAATACATATATATGATATATTTTTCATATAGATATATGAAAAATAGTAGTGTGGCCCCCAATAAAATATGTGATGGCATTAAAAGTGACATTGTGACATTAACATGACCTCTGTAGTTTGTATGAGTATGTTTCTCACATACATGAGAAGGTTTCTTTTTTCTTCTTTTTTGTGGTATTAGGGATTGGACTCACAGCCTCCTGCAGGCTAGGCAAGTGCTCTACCACTGAGCCACACTCCCAGCCCCTAGAGAAGGTTCTTAAAATTCAGTCCTCAATAACTTGTTCACTGAGAATCTCTGTATTTTTGGTAGGACAGCTCTTATGCTGTGAAAATGTTGTAATTGATTTTTGGTAAAAGTGAAAATTTTATACATGCTAATACCTTTGTTGCTTCTCCCAGAGTAAATACACTTTTTCCAATAGTTTTTGTGTTTGGAAGGAAGTATTTGGAGTTTGTTTAGGGCAATTGCCCCTGAAAGTCATCTGAATTGGTTTAAAATCCTTTTCTCTAGTGTATTGGGAATAAATGAATATATGTAGCAGAAGAAGGACTTAGTAAGTGGCTCCCTTTCAGAACTCTGCCGCTCCTGGAGACATTAAATAGAGCAATCATTAAGTCCTGACAATTACAACTCATATTATAATTAAACATTTTAGAGATATACAGCTCTAGCTTTCATATGTCCTAACTCTTTCAGGCAATAGCAAACCACAGCAATTATTGGTGAAATTAAATTGTATTCTGATTGCCTACTTGGACAATTTACTTAGCATTGGAGAGTTGGGGCTGAGACTGAGCTTGCTTAAAATAATCGAGCTCCAAATGATATTTTTCTATGTTGCTCCATTTTCTACAAAAGGCATCAGCACCAGCGTACTGTTGAATTTCCTTGAAATCTCAAAGTGAAGGCTTACACTCTTGGCGAGTGTGTTATTTTTAGAGAATATTGGGGTTGATCCCCAGGTGGGAGTTCTTCCTGAATTCCTAGAATATTTGGGCTATTCTGGAGGGTTTGTAGGAATTATCTAAGTTTTTTCCTCCTTTATTTAAATGTAACCAATATCAATGCTAAAGATTCTTTGTTCTTTGGAGAAAGTAATTCTAGCTGGGTGTGGTGGCTCATGCCTATAATTCTAGTACTTGGGAGGCTGAGACAGGAGGACCGCAGGTTTGAGGACAGCCTCAGCAATGAAGCGAGGTTCTCAGCAATCTAGTGAGACCCAAAATAAAAAGGGCTGGGGTGTAGCTTGAAGATTGAATGATCTTGGGTTCAATCTGCAGCAACACACACACACACACACACACACACACACACACACACGCACACACAGTTCTGCTTCCTACGTTTTACAAGGTAGAGTCACATGGTCATTTATCTTATTTTTAAATTAGTTGTGCATGTATCTTAATGTCCTGGAGGAGAAATAGCACCAATGTGTAATATGTGTGGATGGATGTAGAATCTTATAAAGAGTATAGTGAAGGAACAATGTGGGTAGGATCTCTGTATATCCAACCTCGCTCCTGCCATCTCACCCTAATGGGTTTAACTTCTGTTATCACATTTTCTTCCCTACTTTATCTAAAGCAGAATTGAGAAAGATAAATCTTGAAAAAAAACAATATCTACATCACCTGCACAGAAGAGAATGTGTTTTTATTTAACAACCTTCTGAGGAAAAAAAAATTCCAGGGTCTTTCATTTCAATATTTAACAGCCTTCCCAGAGGATTCTTGAATCCGGGTTTTTGGAGGAATGTCTTTTCTCTCCTGTAAGAATCCAGTTCCTTTTTGACCATTGCAAATGTTACCTTTCCTGTGTTTTTCCTATCTTTTTCTAAAATATGAGATGTGTAACAGAGGAATATGATGAAGCTGACACCACTACCATATTTGTACATCTTTCAGCCTTTCTGCTTGGCCTCTATGCATTGTACTCAAAATCTCAACCTTGCACTTCTCCAAGTGGGGGGATATTTGGAGCATTGCGGAGGACACATAAGTTGAAGATCTGGGAAAGAGGTGCTGATGGAGAGGTTATGCATCCACCCTTCATCAGAGGTGGGGGGAGCTTCCGTGATTTGCAGCCCACCAGAACCTCTGGGGAAAAGTCAGTTCCTCAATGGAAGGGAAAGAGGTACTGTTTCCTTCAGGAGCAGAGAGATGTTGCAGAGAGATCAGATGTTTATCCCAGGTAGAAAACTAGAAATACCTAGTACATTGTATGTTTATACCCATGTCTCTATGTCTATACCTATATCTGCATCTATACATCTGCATGCATGTCTGTGTCTATAGCTTTTGTCTATGTCTATATCTGTACTTTCACATACCAGAATTATTTATTCTATAGCACTTCAGTCTATGTTTCTTTTAACGATGACCCACTGTATAGTCAGATATTTATTGAACACTGATAGTACATGATTCTAGGTATATAAAGAATCAGGTTCAAATGGTCCTTGTCCTATATGTCTTACTCTTCTCCAAACCATTAAAATATACACTGCTTCAAAGCAAGTAAAATATTCTTACAGCATTTTGCACACTGTATGCATGTATTATTTATCAAATTTTTCTTTATATGACATTAGCAGGAGGAATACTCCTGGGAGAAGATATGTGACACATTATATAATTTAATGTGTTTTTATTCTTATATTCCTACTAGAAATCTTAACTTTTCAATTTTTTAAAGTTGGTATCTCTAGCCATTATTGAGGAAGATGCTATTTCTCTAGAAAATATTATTGATTTTATTTGCTAAGATATGGATTATAAGACTAATTTTTAAAGCATGAGCCTGGTAAATAAGCTTAAGATTAATGTAGAAAAATATGACTAGGTAATAAAGATGTTTATGTAATGAACAGTTGTTTTATTGTATTTGGCAACGTGTTCTGAATTTCCTATTCCAGAGAAAGCAATACGGTTTTATTTAAAATGTTATATAGAATAGTTTGAGTCTCTGGTCTAAAAAAATGATTTGAAATGATGAGATGAAAAAAGTCTCCATTAATAACAGCAGTTTGATAGTAGGCCACATATTTACTTTTATTAATTTTCACTTTAAAATGAATTAACCATCTTGGTGGTTTGCTCTAGGGGTTACTGTGTGAAATTATAAGCCAAAATGATTATGGTACAAATGGAAAACATAGAGTTTATGGCCTTTCTAAACACTTAAACCAGTGTCTGAAATAGGACTACATGAATTCTACTTCTGAAGTGATTCTTCCTATCATGGAATCTCATACATTATAAATTCCATAGTGCAATTGCATATATAAAAAGAAGATACAGGATTTATCCACTTCCAACCATTATTTATAGCAAGTCAGTAAAAACATTCCTCAAAATAATCTGAGAAAAAAGAAAGAAAGAAAGTGATCATTTACTGACTCATAACCAATCCATGCACAGTCAGGGGAATGTCTAGCCACAGAGTAGATAAAACCGGAGCCTCTCTGCTTCTCTGATAATCTGTTTTGTTTCTCTCTTGCTCTCCCTCTGTACTTGACTTTCATGTGTAGTGCTTATATAGCTTCAGGATCCAGACTTCTCCATGTGGTAGGGACATTACATTGGTGAATCTGGGGTGACATTTTTGCAAACCTTAGATCCGAAGGAAAGAGGTGCTTGCTAAAAGAATATGTGTCTGGGTGTGGAGGGAGGTACTGAGATTTGCAGCCTGCTAGAATGGGGAGTGGAGGAAAGTTGGCTTCCCAGTGGGAGGGAAGAGGGTACTGTTTCTGGTGGGAAGAAAAGGATGCTGAAGTAACAGAAATAACTGATACCTGCTTTCAAGGAAAAAAAATTGTTTGGAGACTTTTACCAGTTTGGAGCTTCGTGTACGCTATTGAGGACCTTGGAAATTGGTGTTAGATGTTAGTTATGGATCTTTACATGCAAGGCAGCATGCTAATGCGCAGACTATCTCCTGCATCCCTTAAACTTGAATTAGAATCCCAGCATTTCTTTTAGTAGTAGTCTTTGTTATGGGTTAAATTTGTTATGGGTCAAATTCAGAGGCTGACGTATAACCTCCCGCACTTAACAATGTGGACTTATTGTAGAGGGTCTTTACAGAGGTAATAAAGTTAAAACAAAGTCATCAGGGTGGTTCCTAATCCGATAAGGCTGGTGCCCATATTTGAAGGAGAAATTTGGACACAAAGACAAGCACAGAGGGGAGATGACGTGAAATGACACAGTGAGAAGATGGCCATCTACGAGCCAGGGAGAGAGGCTGGGAACAGACTCCTGGTAACCAATCCTGCTGACACCTGATTTTGGACTTCTGGCCGCTCGACTTTTCAGGCAACACATATCTGTTGAGTAAACTGCCCAGTCTATGCTATTTTGTTATGTCAGCCCTAGGAAACGAATATGGCCTTGGATATGATTACCTGGATGTGTAGAGTCACTCAGTAAGACACAGTCCTCCTTTTTGGACTTTCCTATTCTTCCTCTACCTCTTTCATCCATGGTCCTAAAGTCTGGAGCCTGCTGACAAATTGCGTGTCTTTGGTCCTTTTCACATGTTAAACAGTTTTTAAAGTATCAATCTGCCTCACTACAGATTCAGGTAAGAATTCAAATCACCTATTAAAAATGGGGAGGTGGTAAATCATTTATTAAAGGAGGAAATAATAGCCATGATTATAGATTAACATACAGGGCTTTAATTAAAACTTTATTAAGTTGAGAAACAGAATATCTTGAGAGAATACAATTGTTTAGGAGACAGGATTGGATTTTCAGCATTTTGAATCTCAGCTCTGCCATTTACCATGGAATCTGGCTCATTGATGGAATTGGGTTGTATCTCAGTTTCTACTATAAAATGGGAAGTAATAACAGCTGAACTGGGATTGAATAGGTTGGTAAATACAAAGTGCTCAGAACAGCACGGGTTGGGGTGAGCTTTCACTATAGGCTGGCTTTGTTATTATTTTTTACCTCTTTCACTCATTCCCAGGACCCTGGTGGAAGACTATTGTGAATATTCCCAGATGGGGGAAAATGTAGATCACCTGGCCCCATAATGCCCACCATATAGGTATATTCTAAGTAGTATTACTGCTGCATGGGCTTGGGAAAGGAGCATTGTAAAGAGCTCTCCTGTACATAGAATGGCAGAGCACTCACAGGGCTGCCCATTGTCTCTCAAGGCAAAGAAACACAACCATCTATTTCTCTCTTGGCTTAAACTTCTATACAAGCATCTCTGGAATTAATGGTAGGATTACCCAGAAAGCACGGCAGAATCATCTTCTCTGCCTCATTTATCCAAGAACACAACTCTGACAGTAATTTGGGTCCTTTATCTTTAATGCCTGAGCACTGGTAGAATGAATGCCCTTTGTACAGGCAACACACCTGGGAAATGCTGCTGTAGGCTCCCTAATGAAAGTGATACATAGAACAAAAGGCAAGAGATGAGGTCCTCACAGAGACACGCGGAAAGCGCCGGCTGTGCCTGTGATGATAATACCGAGGAGGAGGCTGCTCATACCTGAACATACCTTTTTAACAACCTGCTCGAACACACAGATTTCCCACTTTAAACCTTTGCTTGATCAGTGGGACCACATTTAACGGTAACCTTGCAGGAGGACAGATGAACTCAGTGGTATAATCACCTGGGCAGTAATTTATAGCTTAGGTCTTGGTGTAAGTCAGGCTGAAAGTGGTTTATTGTCCTTGGAAACTTTGCCTCGTGACCTGGTATAATGGAGATTTGTGTAGTCTGTTCTGAAAGATTAAAAAAATATTCTCCTGTTTTATCTGCAGGTAAGCTGCAAATAAAATCTAGCCACTTGCAAGATGTTTACAGCTCATCCCAAACCTGTATATAATGCTACATGTGGTGCCAGTGGCCACTGTTATTTTATTTATAGATCTATAAATACTTATAAGTAAATATTTCAGTTTATTTCGTGGGGGGGCTGCATTTTGAAATTTTATTTAAATTTAATTTGTTTTAGAACCATCCTTCTTTCCCCCACCCCCTCAAATAGGCCTGTGGACCAAGCAAATCTGAATAGTAGCTTAAAGGAATGATTCCATTTAGCAAGAACACAGTTTTCCCCTTAAATCAATGTATAGAGCTACACATAATAGCAGGCCTATTTCTTCTGTATGAACGTGGATGCTGCTTGTGGTCTGCTCTGAAATCCAGCTCCACAGGGAGATCAAATAATCAAGTCCAAGAAACATCCCAGGTATGCCAGGAAGAGGGAGAGGATTTCCATCATTATGCAATTTATTCACTCAATTCTATGTAATCTTGTATATATTTACATATTATATAGGATTATGAATACCAAATCCTTCTGAATTACACTTTTATCCTCCTAACCTGTAAATGCGACATTTCTTAAGGCTTTCTCACTCCCTGCTTGTTTTCTTAACATTCTCCATTTCACTTAGACGTGTATTTTTCATTCGGACGTGAAGGTTTCGCAGTTTCCATCTGGAGCCTCAGCTCTGTATCTCCAGCTGCTTCTTAAACAATCCACGCACAAGGCATCCAGCAAAATCAATATCATTTTAGCACTTCCTAGGGGTCATGCACCCTGTGAGACCCTGCAAAGATTCAATGAGGGATCAGGCTGGACTCCTGTCTTCTGTGTATCTGTAATCATCATGTATAAATAGTTTCAATAAGGCACATTAGAATAACAACGAATGAATTAGTATTCTAGATCTGAGGAGAGGGAAAATTGACTTTCACAAAAGAACCTGGGAAATATTATGGGACAAGTAGGATGGAGTAGGCTGGAATTTGACAGATCAGGGAAGCTGGAGGGAACTGGCCTGAAGAGGAGCTTTCACATGGGAATAGAGTTGAACAAGAAGCCCTGGTCAAGGGACAGGAAGATTACCAAAAGCTGTAGCTGCTGTAGGGACCCAGGCATGCTTCAGACAGGGCGAGAGGGGATGCAGCTGGAGTAATAGCACAGGTCTGGGGTGGAGTTTACTATTTTATAATGATGGTTTAGGGACAGTGTCACTGTCGAATTGTCCTTTAAGCAGGGATCTGAAGAAAGGAAGTAGACCATGTAAATACCTGATTAAAGAAATCTCTAGGCAAGTGCAAAGGCCCTCAGGCGAGACCATATTTGGTATGAACAAGGTTTAGTAAGGACATTGGCATGCCTGGAGATACTGAATGAGGTGAGGAGCAATAGGAGGTGAGGTCAGAGAGGCCAACAAATCTAGGTCTTTGTGGGCCATGGTAAAAACCGTAAAGACTTAGACTTCATTCTAGATGACTTGGAAACCAATGAAATATTTGAGCAGAAGAGTAATATGAACGACTATATTTAAAAATTTTGTCTAGCTTCATTGAGACATGATTGATAAATATAATTTGTGTATATTTGAAGTGTAAAACATGATGATAAAATCTATATGTACATTGTGAAACAACTACTGAAATCAAGCTAATTATTTATCCCTCATCTCACACAGTTACCCCCACGCACACTTTTATGGTGAGAAAACTTAAGATCTACTCTCTCAGCAAATTCTGAGTATACAAGACAGTATTATTAGCTCCATTCACTGATTTGCACTCCAGAACTTACTCAGCTTATAACTGAAGCATTGTACACTTTGACTAATGTCTGATTGCCTCTACCCCCAGCCTCTGCTAACCAACAGTTAACTATTAACCAACTGTTTTTAAGTTCAGTATTTTTAGATTCCAGGTTTAAGTGGTAAGGTAGAGTATTTGTCATTTTGACTCTGACTTATTTCACTTAGCATAATGTCCTTCAGGTTCATCTATGTTTTTTTTTTTTTGAAAATGGCAAGACTTTCTTCTTTTTAAAAGCTAAATAATAGTCCACTCTGTGTGTGTGTGTGTGTGTGTGTGTGTGTGTGTGTGTGTGTTTGGTTGTTCCATATCTTGTTTGTCATGAATAATGCTTCAGTGACTATAGAACTGATGAGATACCTCTTTGATATAGTTCTTTCTTTTTTGTATATATTCAAGGTGTACAACATGATGACTTGATATATATGTATATTATGAAATGGTGATTGCAAATAAATTAATTAATATATCCATTACCACACATTGTTAACAAGACTCTGATTTTGTTCCCTTTGGATATATGCCAAAAAGTTAAATTGCTGAATCATATGGTAATTCTATTTTTAATTTTTTGAGGAATCTCCATACTATTTTCCATAATTTTTGTACTAATTCATATTTCTATCAACAGTATTATAAGGGTTCACTTTTTTCCCATGTCTTTTCCAACTTTTCCAATGGTTATTACTTTCTGGTAATAACCATTCTAACAGGTGTGAAGTGATAACTCATTGTGGTTTTGATTTGCATGTCCCTAATAATTAGTGATGTTGAATACTTTTTCAAATATCTGCTTTCCATTTGCATGTCTTTTTTTTGGAAAAATGTCTCTTCAGTTCCTTTGCCCATTTTTAAATCAGGTTATTTGTTTGTATGCTGTTATTGAGTTGTATGAGTTTCATCAATATCATAGATATCAACCATTTATAAGACGTATGGTTTGCAAATAATATCTTCTGTTTTGTAGGTTCCCTTAATTTGGTTGTTTCATTTGATATACGGAAGCTGTTTAATGTTAAGGAGCTTTTCCCATTTCCATCTAGGAGCAAATACTTTCAAGGTCTTATGTTTAAGTCTTTAATCCATTTTGAGTTGACTTTTCTAGATGGTATAAGGATTCAATTGTATTCTTTTGCATGTGGATATCCAGTTTTCCCAACAACATTTATGGATGAGATTATCCTTTCCTCATGTGTATGATTGGTGCCTTTGTCAAAGATTTCTTGATTGTATACTTGGTGGGTTTATTTCTGAGTTCTTATTCTGTTCCATTGGTCAATGTGTCTGATTTTATGCCAGTACAATACTACTTAAATCACTATAGCTTTATAATATAATTTGAAACAAGGAAGTATGATGCCTCTAGGTTTGATCTTTTTCAAGATTGCTTAGCTCTTAAGGTTCTTTTGTGGTTCCATATAAATTTTAGGACTATTTTTCTATTTCTGCAAAAAAATGTCATTGAAATTATGATGGGGATTGCATTGAATCTGTAGCTCATTTTGAATAGTATGGGCATTTTAACAATATTAATTGGAATCTTCTGAGTTTTCTATATATAAGATCATGTCCTCTGTAAATAGAGAAAATTGCCTAATTGCTCTGACTAGGACTTCCAATACTATGTTGAATAGTAGTGCCTTAATTTCATCATTTTGTGACTTTTCTGGTTTTCATCCTATTACTGGTTTCTAGTGTCATATCATTGTGGTCAGAAAGATACTTGATATGATTTCAGTCTTTTTAAATTTGTTAAGACTCTGTGGCCTAAGATATGATCTATCCTGGAAAATGTTCCCTGTATTTTTTTTTTTTTTTTTTT